>JAAGKR010000755.1:0-166210 GCA_011419295.1 Clarias macrocephalus | reverse complement strand
ACACACACACGCAGACACACACACACACACGCAGACACACACACACACACACACACAGACACACACAGACACACAGACACACACACACACACACACACACAGACACACACACAGACACACACACAGACACACACACACAGACACAGACACACACACACACACACACACACACACACACACACACACACACACACACACACACACACACACACACACACACACACCTCTGGCCTGAAAATGTCATACAATTCAAGTTACTGTCACAATGCACTGGCACTGGAGACTCCTTCCTTAAATAATAAATAAACCTCACCATACAAAAGACCCAAATCTAGCAATAATTACACAACTTTTTTTTTACACTTCTTGTTATTAGCCTTATATATTGTTTATGATAATACAGGAATTGATCAGTGATGTGGTTTAATTTGTATCCATCATTCCTGATTTCGCTTTCTGAGTTTGTCTGCACCCTTTCACTGATGCTGATGCATTTTCTTTTCCTTTTCTTTTTTGTTTCAGTGCTTTCTGTGAAGAAGACAGTGAAGCTATTTAAATGATCGAGTGCGACTCGGCAGACAGCTGCTGCTCATAAATGCCATTTATGAGTGTGATAAGGAGAGTTAGGACTCTGCCGGATGAGGTAACGGTGAGACAGTGCATCACTGAAACTCGGTGCTGATTCAACGCTGAACATTTCCAGTTTGTAATTATTTCCCCGTAACAGAGTGTTTTATTCCTCATTCCGTTTAAGCATGCATTATTAAAGAGCCCCGGCCGGCCCAGCTCAGAGGAAAGCGCAGCACCAATAATAAAAGATTATACGCACCTGTTCAGCATTTTAAACTAGGAAGTGTTTATTTCCAGGATTCGAATGTATAAATTAAGGGAATAAAACATAAGGGAAAACGATAATATCTGGTTACTGCATAATAAAACTGAAAACACATTCAAATCACTCAAATCACGTCTCACACCGGATATCCCGTCGCTTAAACAAGCACTTTGCATGATGCTTTTATGTTTCATTATTTGTTCTGTGCCTTTATACTTATTTGTCTAAACAAGGGTCATTTTCATTTAATTCAATTATTTTTTCAGTGAAGTTCAGTTTTATTTTTGGATCGCATAAACACTTACAAGAAAAAACAAATATGCTTTTGGAGTCTACAGAAACACTGTGCGAGAAGAAGAATTACAACTGATTTCAAAATGTAAATCAACATGGTAAAGGAAAAGCAAAAATAAGTGCACCCTAAAATCAGAGAATAAAAACCCGCCTGCTATGTAGAGTTCAGTGCCTAAACGCCAGTCACTGGTAGTGCTGGTCCTAAGCCCGGAAAAAAATGGGAGGGTTGCATCAAGAAGGGCATCCGGTGTAAAACCTGTATGTAAAACCTGTGGCGACCCCTTGCCGGGAGCAGCCGAAAGACCAACAACGTTTCTCTATATAATCCCCTGCTACACAAATGCACTTATCCCAGTGTTTCACTGGTGCTTGGACACCATCAAGGTAGAACGTTTTCTCAGCGCACCGGAGCCGTGATTAGTCTGTCTGTCTGAAATACTGGCCTCCCAGGAACTCCTTTAATGGCCCAAACATGTGGAAATGACTTGAAGCAAGGGTCAGGACTGTACAGAGGATGTGGAAATAAATCCCAGCCGGGTTCCTGTAATGTGCAAGTGGTGCTGGTGAACGACGTGTGTGTGTGTCAAGTCTCCGCTCCACCAGGTTGTCATTGTTGGGCCCTTGAGTGGCCCTATCTGTTCCAGGGGTGCTGTTTCATGGCTGCCATACTCTGACCCCAGTTACTCTGGGATATGTGAAGAAAGAATTTCACTGTGTAGTCATGTACGGTCTAATGCAAAAGTTTGGGCACCCTTTGATAAATAACAGATTTTGGTGATTTTTTTTAATTGAAAAGACATTAACACAGTCTCTCTTGGAAATGGAAAAATGCAAAATATTTTCAGCAAACATTGGTGTATAGTTACTTCTTATGCCATAATTTAAACAAAAAATTAAAAATAAAAACATTATTATGGCACTGTACAAAAGTCTGGGCACCCTAAGAGTTCCAGAGTCTCAGATTCTTTTTACAAGGTTTCAGACCTTAATCAGCTCGTTAGATCTGATGCATGACAACAGCCGTCGTTAGTAAATGCCAATTTCAAAGCTTTACAAATACTCTGACTCTTCAAACCTTGTGCACATACTTGCGGACACTCAACAACCCTGGGTTCCTCTAAGGAGCTGTGTAAGACTTTGAAAATGAAAGTTATTGATGCCCACAATGCAGGAGAAGCTACGAGAAGAAAGCAAAGTGTCGTCAGCTTGCAGTTTCCACACTGAGAAATGTTGAGGCCAAGATGAGATCTGGAAGACCAAGAAAACTCTGGGAGGGAACTGCTTGTATGCTAGTCAGAAAGACAAATCAAAACCCCCATTTGACTGTAAAAACCTGCAGGAAGATTCAGCAGACTCAGGAGTGATGGTGCACCGTTCCACAAGACCTTCATGGAAGAGTCAGCAGAAGAAAACCTGACCTGCGTCCCCATCATAAAATCCAACATCAGAAGTCTGCAACAGAACATCTACAGAAGCCTGATGCGTTTTGGAAACAAGTGCTGTGGACTGATGAAGTTACAATAGAACCGTTTGGCCACAATCAGCAAAGGCATGTTTGGAGAAAAAAGGAGCAGCATTTCATGAAAAGGACACCTGGACAACTATTAATCATGGTGGAGGGAAGAATGGATTCCACTAAATACCAGCAAATTCTGGAAGCAAACATCAGACCATCTGTAAAAAAGCTGAAGCTGAAAAGAGGAGCTTCTACAACAGGACAATGATCCTAAACATACCTCGAAATCCACTATGGAAAACCTCCATAGTGGATTTTCGACGCAGCTGAAGGTTTTGGAACGACCATCACAGTCTGATTTAAACATCATCGAACGTTTGTTGGTAGATCTTTAAAGAGCTGTGCAGGCAAGACGACCAAAGACTATTACAGAACTAGAAGCCTTTCACAAGGAAGAATGGGAGAAAATCCCAAGTACAAGAAGTGAAAGACATTAGACATAGCGGCTGTAAAAAGCGTTTGCAAGCTGTGATATCTGCCAGAGGAGGCGTTACTGAGTACTGATTATGTAGGGTGCACAAACTTTTGTGCAGTGCCACAACAATGTTTTTTCTTTTTTATCTTTGTTCAATTTATGACATAAGAAGTAACTATGCACCAATGTTTGCTGAAAATATTCTGCATTTTTTCCATTTCCAAGAGAGACTGTGTTAATGTCTTTTCAATAAAAAAAATCACCAGCATCTCTTCCATGAGTTGGCGGAAAATTATTCCTCGATTTTGATCGTTCCACTCGTTGAATTGTCACTGGAATGACTGCAGTGTGCTCTGAGCCACCTCGTCCAGGATCGGACATGCAGGCTTCTTTAAAATGTTTGCACCATTCAAATGTGTTTTGTGAGTCTCATCGCCGTCTTGTGCTTCAAGTCTTCAGTTTTGTTCCTTCATTGACCAGGAATTTCATCACAAGTCCCAGTTTGTCTTGAACGCCCCTCGTATTCAAGCTCGCATTGTTTTCTTGTGCATTTCATGATTGATACGCACTCTTCACTTCTGGGCTTGGCTTCTTTCCTACTCTGACCGATCACTAATTGACTAATTACTTTGGTCATTTAAAAATCACATTATCTAATCAAATCTCCAGGATGTCAGCACTGATCAGGAATTAAGCCTTAAGCGAAGCTCCGGGCCGAGGCGTGACGCTCTGCTTTGGGAAGATGGTTGACCTTATGGGTGGATGTTAAAAAGTCTCTGGGAAACGTCTCAGGGTGGTTGTGGAGAAAGGAGAGGATGTAAGCAGTGATATTTACTCAGCCCAGAAGAAAGCATTTATTATAGAGACAGTTCAGTGTCAAGGTGAGATATGAGGAATTGTTATTCTTTTCTAGAGGTGCGTCCCCAAACAAAATATTCAGACATGTCCGATTTTCTTTGTTATCTTCCTCTATAATAATGGGATTTCTGTATCTGCGCTGCTAAAGAGTGGAATGTAAACTGTCCGCTCCGCTTCATCGGAGCAGCTCAGGAGTTTCAGACACCAGAGAAATCAAGTGCTCTTCTATATATCATCCACTCGCAAGAGAGAGAGAGAGAGAGAGAGAGAGAGAGAGAAAGCGAGAGAGAGATGAGAGAGAGAGAAAGAGAGAGAGAAAGAGAGAGAGAAAGAGAGAGAGAGAGAGTGCGCGAGAGAGAAAGCGAGAGAGAGAAAGCAAGAGAGAGAGAGAGAGAGAAAGAGAGAGAGAGAGAGTGCGAGAGAGAGAGAGAGAGAAAGAGAGAAAGAGAGAGAGAGAGAGAAAGAGAGAGAGCAAATTTGTCTGTGATCGCTCGAGGAAGAGATTTGGAGAGAGACAGGGGGCTGGAATAAAAGAAGTGAGGTTCAATATGGCTGGAGGAGAGAGAGAGAGAGAGTCAGAGAAAGAAAGAGTGAGTGAAGGATGTTCTGCCTCATTTAATCCGCTATCCTGTGAGTAGCACACTCACTGAGGAGAATAAAGAGCGAGGAACAGAACTAAGGAGAGCTGGCAGAGAGAGAGAGAGAGAGAGAGAGAGAGAGAGAGAGAGAGAGATTAAAAGATGGAGAGGGAAGAAACAGAGAGAGAGAGAGAGAATTGAAACCATCATGGACTCAGACAGAGACAAATCGCAGGAGGGTAAAGAACAGACTTGCCAGAGATCAGCATGCCGAGAGAGACAGAGTGAGAGAGAGAGTGAGAGAGAGAGTGAGTCGATCTTCTCGGCTGATGAGATAATTTTTCTAATTAACCTTAAGAACAGCACTCAATGTCCTGCTGCTGGGGCTGTGGAGCAGAAAGAAGAAAGAAGTTCACTGTTCCACCCTCTGTTTTCCTCGGAGAACCGATTCAACACGTGTATCCAAGCGTAAAGAGAAGAACATGTTTACACTCACGATTATTGCGCATGAACCTTGGTAGTCTTCCTTCACACACACACACACACACACACACACACACACACACACACACACACACACACACACACACACACACACACACACACACGCATTTAGGAAAGTGGATCCAGGAACCAATGACTTCATACATCTCACATTCAAAAACAGAACATTGAAGGAACTTGAAACTATGAGAACAAGAAAATAAGAACAATAGATTTTTTTTTAACTTAACTTTAAGAAAACAGGAGAAACCTAGTAAACCTAGAATTAAGAAATCAAGAGAACTTTAACTGGGATGTAAAAGGAACTAAAGCGGAACAAGGAGCATCTAAAGAACTAGTGATTAACACTAGAATAAATAGTACCTGGGACAATTCTATCAGGAAAGAAGGAAGGAGAAGTTAGACAAGGTACAAAATATTAGAAAAATAAAATAACTAAAACTCTAAAATTGCAGAAATTAAACTGTGATCCAATAGCAAGAAAAAGGTTGACAATGAATTTAAGAATTTAAACAGAATTATTACAGTAATTAGAATAACTAGAATTAGGAAAGATAGCAAAATAGGAATTAGGTAAACTAATAACTACTAAAACTACAAGACTTTTGGAGACCCAAAGCCTAAAACAGAAAAAAATAAACAGGAATCCAAGTAAGAACTAATAGAAACAAGAGGAAAAATAAATATATAAGAACTAGATGAGGAACAACAATAACTAAAAAAAAGAGAGAGAACCAGGAGATAAGGGGAACTAAACTAGAGACTAAAAGCAGGACCATAGTAAACTACAGTACATACAGTACATACAGTACATACAGTACATACAGTACATACTACACCATAGTATTAACATGGTACTTCAGACAGAACCACGCACACCACCACCGAGCTTTACAGAGCGCCGGGTCAGGGACTGTGTGTACCCTGGTAGTACTATGGTAGCAGACCGCACATGCGTAGCCGGCGAGGACTTGAGAGGCTGCCTTGTGGGCCTGTAGGGGAGCTTGGCAACTGGCCTCGTAGATGAGGGGTGCCACAAGCACAACGTCATTGAAGCTAACATGTGGGGAACCCACGACAGCCCGGACGCAGGAGTGCGAAACTTGAGTGCGCTGCGGGCACAAGAGGACTGAAGCCAGGCTTACAGCCATGTTTTCCATCCATCACCTTTTTGATTTTGCAAAAATGTGAAAATGGACAACATTCAAAATGACCCGATTTGTGATTAACAGTAGTGTGTGACGATGGCACTGAGAGTGAGTCTGTTTTTAAAGTTAGCATTAGAGGAGTACCTTTTTTTTTTTAGAGTTGCTATTTCACACACTATTAAAGCAAGGGCACTGATGCACGAGTGAAGTCTGGAGGAAAAACTAAAAAAAAAAAAAAAACATGCCATGACATTTCCAAATCTCTTGAAAACCCCCAGGCGTCCCGTGCCGGGTTTACGAGGCGAGGATTAGCGCCCGGTTTTTAGCCTGCTATTTCTGGTAGAGAGCGATTTTCCTACTGATGTGCCATGTTGAGTGTGCATATTGGCTCATGCATCACCTGACTCGAGGAGCTGACACAACACACCGATACCACAGAGAGCGAGCAAGCGAGAGAGAGAGAGAGCGAGAGAGAGCGGCAACAACCAACACACCATTTATAATAAAAAAGAAAAAGCTTAGCCATTTAGCTAGCAACATTTTATTAGCATTAAGATTTCATGGACCTTAATCAGGTTTGCCGTGACTGTTTACATCAGTGTGTGCTGTAGACACAACACAGCACGGCCATTAGGATTAGAATGAATGGATCCGTGTGACCATTACAGGAGGAAAATCATCAGAGCTGCTAATGCTAATGACATCCTGGCCTTGAAATATTGCTTGTGTTTTAATTCCACTGTTCATTCTCGGCGTACAGGAAACAGAGATTAATGTGGACACAACAAATATCGAGTCCAATGCGGTGACCTCTTCTGTGTGTGTGTGTGTGTGTGTGTGTGTGTGTGTGTGTGTGTGAGTGAGAGAGAGAGAGAGAGGGGGAGAGACTCAAATATGGACTTTATTGAATGTGAGCTGGTTGTAAGATTATATGGAGAACAGTTAATTATCTATAAATATAATTAAAGTCTAGTTATATATATAATAAACAAGAGACAGAGCATTATGCTATTTTCCAGACTGTGTGTATGTGTATGTGTGTGTGTGTGTGTGTGTGTTGTGATTGTTGCATGAATGCATGTCAGTGTGAGTTGTGGGTGAACGTTGTGTGTGTCAGTGCCGTGTGTGTTGTGAGTGTTGTGTCAGTGTTAAGTGCAGTTTCAGTTGTGTGTGCTTTGTGAATGTTGTGTGAGTGTCATTTGATTGGCATGTGAATGCGGGGTCAGAGAGGCGGGGTCAGTGGGGCAAAAGAGGGGGTGGAGTCAGGGAAAAAAAAAACGAGAGTCAGGGTGGGGCAGATGGGGGGGGGGCGGAGTCAGTGCTTATAGATTTAATTAGAGTTGTGTCACAGTCTTGTACAGCCTGATATTAAATGATTCCTGCGTTAAACATTACTGACGAAGTGAAGTGGACGACGCCTCTCTGATCTGCGGCACTTTTATAAAGAAACAGGTTTCCGTTTGTCTCACTTCTCTCTCAGGAGCCATGAGCAGGTCTCATAACGCCGCGTGAGCGAGCGGGCGGACGTGTCAGTGTGACTCTCAGGATGTGATGTGTGCTAAATGAAAAGGCCGACCTGAGGGAGCTTCATTAGACGTTATTAAAGGCCGAGACGTCGCTCCTGAGAGCCTTCGCTTTAAATAGCACGTTCACTTAGAAATCTCATTTCTTACACACAACTGAACTTCACGAGGGAGAATAAAGACGGTTTTTAATATCGTTAGAACACAATCTGATCGATGCAACAAAGGCCGTATTGTAATGTGACGTAACACGATCCCGATCAGATCTACGGAGGAACAAGAGCTCGGTAATATGAAGCTCTTTTTATTGGACTGATTGTGGAAATGAATAGAGATCAAGATGCGTTTGATTAAAGACTTATACTGACGTTAGTGTCTAATTTCAGAGTGTGTGATTTATCTGTACGATTTCTAATAAGAGTCAGGTTTTTTAAAGATTTCGTTCGTTATCTACACAAATGAACTTATAAGGAAATATTGTATCAGCCCTGAAACTAACCATAACCCCAACCGCATCATATAACAAACTCTAATCCTGACCCAACTCTAAACTCACATTGTAAGAAGTTGTGGGAAAGATTACGAAACTAACCCGACTTTTATACAAATGAAGTAAAATACAAAGCTTAGTCACAGACCTATTTCATGTCTACACCAAAAATATGGAATCTACCATCTTTAGAAAATGTGGTTCCTTAAGAGTTTTCTTAAGAACCTTCATTAAATAATGAGGAACCTACCTTGCAGGGGTTCAGTATTTATCAATGCAGACTTGTCAAAGCTGTTCTTAGATTTCTGTTGCGGATCTACTCAAAGCATTTCCAGAAAGCTAATGAAAACATTGACAAATCCATGTTCTTAGGTTTGGTGTGAGGTTCCACTCTTTCTTCATGAAGAGAACGTTTTGCCCCAGGTTTCCAGAAATAATGTTCCAGAAGGCATCTAGATTGTATCCTATTTAAAGAGTTTCTTCATATCATGTCCAAAGGTGAAAGGCACCTAAGTAAATTTACTTTGTTACTGTGCTTGAGTACATACATCACATACCTGTAAAAAGAAGTAAAACTCAAGTAGTTTTTCACACTTTTTTTTTTTACTCCACTACATCCAACAGCAAATATCTGTACTCTTACTTCACTACAATAACCAGTCGCACACGTTCCTTATCAACAGACACCTATTTAAAGATTGATTCCAAGTCTACCATTGATAGTCTGTTTGGACCTGCACCTGCATCCACTTCAGCCTCTCTCTGATCTGACACGGCAAATCCTACACGGAACCCTCGCTCTTAAAAGTGAATAATCTGGGCCTCTGAGTGGCGCAGTGGTAAAAGCGCTCGCCCCATCATCCGGAGATCGCTAGTTCGAATCCCGGGTGGTGCTGTAACTTCTCGCAGCCGGAGGTCTAGAGAGAGCTGATTGGCCGAGCTCTCTCAGAGGGGAGGGATGAGAGGTACTTGGTGCTCCCACATTAATCACGGTTCTAGTCAGGGGCATCGCGCGAGCTAAGGAGCGGATAGCGCGGTCCTCCGAGTGTGTTACTCCGCCCCCAACGGTGTGAGCGAGCAGTTCGAAAAGATGCGGTCGGCTGGCGTCACGTGGTTCGAAGGAAACACGTGATAGTCTTCGGCCCTTAGCCTTAATGTGGAGCCCCCTAGTGACGGGGAGGAATTGGACATGACTAAATTAGGGAGAAAATCGGGGAAAATCCAAAAAAAAAAAAAAAAGTGAATTATCTGTCGTAGGGTTCCGCTCGGAAGGTTTTCTTCTATGAATGTGCATTTATGTATTTCTTCATGATCACACCTCCTTTTTTCACACTAGTAACATGTTAGTTTGATGATAAGGATTGAATAAAACACTTTGTCTTGTTCTATTGTAGTAAAATAATCAGTGATGGGGTGGTTTGACGAAAAAAAATCCCACCAGGAGTTGATTGTTTTCCCATGACCAAAATGGTTTTATTCCCTGTATACCACAGTATTTTATCATTTTTATCCATTTTATTTTCTTTCCAGGTATCATGTACTTTATAGCAGCTGTAAACCGTCGTCTCCTAACCAATCTCTCTCTCTCTCTCTCTCTCTCTTAAAGTTAATGAGACAAAGTAAAAACAACAGAAACTACATCATCATCATCTGTCTGAAACATTAAAGCTTTACCTTTGAATGTTACAAAGCACTGACACTGGAGACTCCTAGTATAAATGTTAAATAAATGTCTCCTTCCATGTGGTTCTTGTGGATCCTTTTTCCTGTAAGTGCATGAGCAATATGATTATACATAAAATATGCCTGTCCCTTGCAGCTGAACTACAGTGAGAGCTCCAGCTTATAGAAAATTAATCAACACCTTTTGACCAATCAGCTTATAGAATTCAATAACACTGCAGTATGAAGATGAACTGTGAAAATATAATGTCCTTATTTATTTTTAAACAGACGGATGAAGTTCTCTTCGGGTTCCGCTTTAAACTTTGCTCTGTTTTGATCATCTGTAGGTTTTTGTTCTCTAAAATAAGCAGGAGGAGCAGGCGTGGGGGCGAGCAAGTGAGCGAGCGAGCACTGAGTTTTAATGGAGCAGAGTTAAGGAGGCCCTGTAGCTCATGAACAGCTGACGCTGGCTCTCAATTAAGCGAACTCACACACAGACGTCCCGGTTCTCCTCAGGAGTTTGGCCTGGAGCCCTGGTTAATTAGTGACAGCACCTCTCCATCATACACACACACACACACACACACACACACACACACACACACACACACACACACACACACACACACACACACGCAGCTCAAATGCACAAAAACGTTCTCCAAAGAAATGAAAAAAAGTTTTTCTAAGAACATGAAACAAAAAGAGTTTCTGGGGAAAAAAAAATTAAAGGACTTCATCCATCAGGAGCTGAATTAGCCGAACTTCGATCATGTCGATTATTAAAATAAGACGATGCCTTTGATTTCGATGAAATGCGATCCAGTGTGCGGTTGAACAAGAACACGGAGCCGTGAAATATCATTAACAAACCGTAAATCATGCCTATCTACAGTAATCTCCTCATTCATCCTGCACTCTCCGGACAATCCCTGGTTCTCACTGATGTCTCTGGAGATTAATGAGCTCGTCCAAGATCATCTCGATTACAGCACCGTCGACCCGCTGCGCTCCATCATCTCGCTCTCTTTATGCGGAATTTTACAGAACTTTTTCTTTCAGTAGGCCTGATTTTAAACTTTTCACATTCTGTTCAGGTCGTACGCATCATTTGAGTATTTCATTTTATTGATTAATGTAATGATTCATTTATAAAAACTTCTACAAAGTACTTTCACATCATTCACTCATCACACACTTCTTCCAAGGGGAACTTTACCTAAATTAAAAGGTTCGGATACACAAACCACAGAAACTCAGCACAGACTGTAACTTGAGCTCCAGATTACACAGACAGACAGACACATAGACAGACACATAGACAGACACATAGACAGACAGTGATAGTCTGACAGACAGATACACAGGTAAACAGATGAATGACAGCCTGACAAAGATACACACGAGACAGATAAAAAGACCTATAGGGAGAAAAAGAGATGGAAGTATGAACAGACAGACACAAATACGCAGACACAAATAAATAAACCAAACCTGGATAAGTTCAGTTGTGTAAAGGAGATAAATGTAAGTCACTCAGGATCACAGCGTCTGTCAAATACCATAAATATAAATGCAAATACACCAGACAGACAGACAGATAAATACCACGATGAGTCAAAAGTCATCCGCGCTGCGGTTATATTAAAACTTCTGTCTGATCAGCGCTTCCCGTTCGAGGCTCCCGTCTCCCCAGTCACTGTGCAGGTGTGAACGTGTTACATCACTTCATTTATAACTGCGGTGTGAGCAAACTTGGACCCACACTTGTGATTTGCACAAAATAAGAGCAGTGTGCAGAGATTCTGTTTTTTTTTTTTGTGCTCTGAGGGTGTTCCCGGTGCCGAAACTACTCATGGATGAAGAGTTTGGATATCTGCAAATGAAATGTGGAGCGATACTCTAAGGGAAGTTTCCTAAAGAGAATCACAAGTCTGAGAGTAAACGGCAGAGTCTGGAACGCAAACATCCACAATCGCGACTGAGAAAAAGATCAAAAGTCAAACATAAGCTGGAAAATTCATCAACGCTTACAGTTTTCTGGGATTCTCAGGGTCCGGAAGTATCGGAACACCATCAGGAAAAAGGTTCGACAATCAACAGTGCTCGTTACGGTGAGACGCTTATTGAAGAGTTGAAGACTAAACTACAGATTAGACACAGAGGACTGATGAGTATGAGTAAATATGAAAGCAAAGTGTATTGAAAAGCAAGAGATTATGTCGAAAAACATTCTAAAAGTTTATTAAAATAAATTCTACAGGCAGAGTGCAGATAATTTTTGACTCTCCGTCAGGATAGTAAGGCAGTTGGATGGGCAGAAAGACAATGAATCACATGTACGGATGAATAAACAGAATGATGCACTGGTACAAAGGTAGAGAGATGGATGTACATAGAGAGACTGACAAATAGGGAGACAGATAGACAAACAGACAGACAGACAGATAGACAGATAGACAGACACATAGACAGACAGACAGATAAACAGACAGATAGACAGACAGACAGATAGACAGACAGATAGACAGACAGACAGATAGACAGATAGACAGACACATAGACAGACAGATAGACAGATAGACAGACACATAGACAGACAGATAGACAGACAGATAGACAGACAGACAGATAGACAGGCAGACAGACACATAGACAGACAGACAGACAGACAGACACATAGACAGACAGGCATCCAGAAAAAGTGGAATATCAACAGACTATTAGACTAAAATACAGACACACTGCTAGAGAGACACTCAGACAGGCAGGTGGGTGTTTGCAGTGTCCCCGAGCATAACAAGCCGTCTGGGTTCATTTTAATCCAGATTATTTATATTGAATGGGGTATAAATAAAAGTATTGGCCCCCATGTCAGTGTTCCATGGAGGGTTAGTTCATGACCAGGACATCAATCAGCGGCCTTGAGCTGGACATGGAGCTGCTAAACTGCGCTTAAGGCTCAGGATGAAATATGACTTGAATTCTGCAGCCGTATTTCAAGGTCATGAGATGGAGTTTGGTCATTAAACACTCTGTGATGCATCAGGATAGACGCTTCATGTCAGCACCGAGACTCTCGGGCATGATGGAGTGATGGAGAAAAGCAGAGGAGAATCACAGATGTTAGCGCCGGGACATCTGTTAAAAAGACAGAAATGCGTGTCGATTTTATGACATGATAAGCGTGTCATAGCAGCAGTGTGAGGGGACGTTAGAGGAAGCGCTCGGACCTCGTTCAAAATGGAGTAGAAAATCACAGGAGGATGCCTAGACTGTAAAGAAAACAGTAAGAAACAGATAGATAGACAGAGAGCGTGAGACAGTAAAATGGACTGACACACAGGCGGTCATAAAATTGTTATTATTGCTCAGAAAAAATTATGTAATGACAATGAACGTTGGTCGAGAGTTTAGTCCTGCTCTACATACTTTTTTGGATAACCTGGTGGAGACTGTCTTTGAAGGAAAAGTTCCACCTCGAGAATCACCTTGTTGTCGTCAAGCGCCTGCCATGAAGTGGTTTCTTCAAGTGATGGAAGAGGAACAGGTCACTGGGTGCGAGGTCCGGGCAGTAGGGGTGATGAGGCAGAATATCGTACCCCAAGTTTCACTGTTTTGGTCGAGGCTCCAAAAGCTTAAAGTTGACCTGCTTTATCCATCCCACAGTCAGCTTTGAGGGTCACTGTCATGTAAGAACACTAAATTTTCCCCATGTTTCACCCATCGAGCTGATGATACGAGGTTCATCACCGCGCTTAAAAGCTGCTGCAGTGTTCTTGGGGTTGAACACCTCACGTTTACGTCTCCAAACATATCTCTGGTTAGAACTGTCCCCTTGAAAGTTTTGGCTTTGTCCATGAGGTCAGCTGAAAACTTTAGTCAAGGTGTGAACTTTGGAGCAGGTGCTTCATTCTTGCACAGCAGCCTTCAGTCCATGATGATCTAAAACTGGCTTGCCTGGAGACAGTCACACTGCTGTTCCAGTTGATGGTGGGCTTGTGCTTTGCTGGTTCCTGTGTTGTTCCTGACCATCTGAACGAGTTTCCCCTCAGCAGAGGTGGACAGTTTGGGTCTTCTTCCACACTTTTCCACTGTAAGCTTGTCCTTATGGTTTGATCTAATTTTGGAATCTGCAGTAGTTTAGAATTGTCTCCGATAGATGCTCTTGATGTGTGTAAATCTTCCATCCTCATATTCTCAGATCTGCACTGAGATCCTTGAACTTTCACATTGAACAGTGTGTTGGTCAGTCCAATGAGGGCTGTTACACACACACACTTTTCATGTTACACAGAGAAGCTACCAGCTGGAGTCCGTCATCACTTAACAGGAAGGGAAGTCGAGAGGTCTTGAGTTCGGCAAATTAAAAGACACCCCAGTCTGTCTCTATCCCTTGCAGAAAAACCCAATCCACTCCAAAAGCACTTTTACATTTTAAACATTTCACACTTTTCACAGATTTCACAGGGCTGTACATACACAATCAGGATGCAATTATCAGAAATAGGAAGTGTTGTTGATGTGTACTGGGAGTGTGTGTGTGTGTGTGAGCCGCATTCATCTCCATCATACAGTGTGTAATCGCTGCTACTCTTGCTATAAAACACCACTGAGATCACACACACACACACACACACACACACACACACACACACACACACACACACACAAAGTGGATGCGATTTAATCAGGACAAAAAGTGGACACTCCATTGTCATGGTGATGAAGTTTGGGTCTGAAGTGATGAGAATGTTCTAGACCACTTCTGGGCAAACACCAGTGTGTGTGTGCGCGTGCATGCATATTTCTGTCCCCAGCACATTAAGCCAATGAGCACTCAAACACTACGTACAGGAGATTAAAATATTAAACTACAGCGCCATCTGCTGCCTGTGCTTGTGCTGAGCCTTAGCCAGGGCCCGTATTTGCTGTGCGTTTCTGAGTAGGAAATCACTCCTAAGTGGCCAAGACCTCTCAGAATGATGCCATTTTGGTCCTACTTTTAGGAGTGGTCCTACTTTCAGGAGTAGGAGTAAGAGCAATTGATTACAATTCTTAAAATAGGAAATCACTCTCATCTCCACCAAAATGATCCAGAGGTGTCATACAGTAACTGGTTGTCCAGCAGCACACGGAGGAGAGACGTTTTAGTAACATTGAGTAACACAGAGCTCATAAAAGACACGTTTTGATATATACATGCATTTATACATACATTTTATATACTTATGCTAAAGTATTTGAATGTGCAAATCTGGTCATTTGAGATTCTCTATTATAAGCAGCACTTCATCACTTCGTTAACACGTAAATACGGGCCCTGGTTTCTACTGAACATTTTTTTACCAGGTAACTTCACCAAGTAATTGAAGTGATCTTTGATTACATTCATTCAGACTCACATTTCTTCTATGAAGTTGAGGGTTCAGCTCTATCCTTTCAGTAGTTTCAATAATGTGTTGAACAGTTCTTAAACTAATTCCAGTCATTTCAACGCACTCTCCCTAGTTGTTTGCTTTGCTTGATACAGGACAATAATTGACCCTTCTGAAACAGAGGAACATCTTTGCCATGACCTCAGGATATTTCTTCTGACACGGTTGTTTAAGAAATGAGAAGCTTAAATAACTTCTTGCAGCTGAACCGTATTAATCACTGCTGTAATTTTCCAATGGAAGCGTCTTAATCGATAGCTTAGTTAAATCCTAGTGGTCACTTTTTTTGGCCATATAGTATGTGGCTTAATGACAAAGGGGCGGGGGGGGGGGGGGGGGGTCAGAGAGAAATGAGCTGCTTGGAAGAATACAGCCAGTAGATGGCGCCAATGTGCACAAAACACTAGTCTTTTCCTGGTTTCTTTCATTTCGGGTTCAGTTGTCTCAGGTGTGATGAAGGAGTTTGTTTGAAAGCTTAATTTTGGGACTGATATACTTCCATTGATCGTTTACTGCAGATCAGGTTTCTGTTTTCTGTCACATGTGATTACAGAGTATATACTGTATACTGTGTCACCTTAACCTGCCTTTAGGACTGGGAGGTTTTATAGTCATTAATTTTAGGGATTTTTTAATTTTTGAAAGTATTGATCGTAAAGTATTTTATTTTGGCACTGTATCTTTGCACCGCCAGGGTCGAGGGTTCGATTCCCGCCTCGTACTGTACTGTACACGTGCCAACACTGGCTAATCTGCTCGTTAGCACTCCAGTCCATTAGGTGGCGGTAATGTATCTTCAAGCTGGTTCGCCAACTACGAATAAATGCACCCAGGCGTAATCGCGGGAGTCGATATGACGTCATATCACTGAAGCCTTTTAAAAGGAACGCGGCCATATTAATGTACTCAAAATATTATACTATATTATATATAGTGTAACACGGTATATAATGATTTGTTAATGCCAGGTATAATTTGGTCGTAGGACTGTTGTTTTGGTGTCTTGAAAATAGTGAAACTGAATGACTATCTCGTACGTGTGTGTAGGTGAATAAATCTGTATCTGATATTTTATTGATGTTTTTTATTTATTTTTTACTTTACTTGATAGCAAGGGTGAGCAACTGTAACCAGGAATAAGCAATTTCCCTTTGGGATTAATAAAGTTCTTTGAATCTTGGATCTGATAGCTGTCATTTATTTCTGCGTACACCAAGATGGCGCCAGGCTCCGCCCTCCGGCTTCTGCTGCGTCTATGTAAAACTGCCCTGATGTCGCCTCCTGTTGTTCTGCCTGCCTCCTGCTTCTCCAAACACCAGAAAACGCTGTTGAAGAAACGCAGCCGCTGTTTAGCGGAGCATCTTTGGCTCAATCATGACAGTAATTCATTTCTGACAGGGGCTGTTATATGTTTTTGTGTTCATTTCTGATGATTTAAAGTGTCATTTCTGCTTTAAACTATGAGGTAAGAGAAACTGAATCGCTAATGGGTCTCTGCTGCACTGTCTATATGCACTGCATGCTGTCTGCAACTATTTAGATACACTTATAAACGTTAACTTGTCCAAGATTGACGAGTTTCTTGAAATTAAGAGGCAGCTTTTTTGCAGAAAATCCCAACCGCTTCTATCTTACTCAGATTACTTCCGCCATGCTTTAAACTCCCGGAAGTCCACTTGTTGTTGCTGCGATACGCCGACGCGTCCGCCATCTTGGTCAGGGCAACACTGTTTTAGTCTTAAGCACCAGGAAGTAATGGAGCTGCCGTTTCTCTGAACTGTAAAGAATAATAAAATTTACATTTCTCAATTCATTTCAGTGAGACGTTTATATTCAATGGTTTATGATCAACATGTAATACTAAGAGTTTAGACACATAAGTTTTATAGGTATAAGTAAATTCCATATGGAAAACGAACCCAACCAACTGATTAGTTTTGCCGGCCAAAAACAGTTTTGTGGTGTAAATATCCCTCAAGACTGTTGTATGTTGGTAGTCTTTCGGCTGCTTCCGCCAAGGGGTCACCGATCCACACACACACATTTGCACTGGTTTTACTCTGGATACCCTTCCTGATGCAACCCATTTTTATCCAGCCTTGGAACCAACACTGCATCCAGTGGCTGGGCTTTGGTGGGATTTGAACCCTGGCCTTCCGCATGGCAGATGAAAAACCTATCACTGAGCCACCAATGCTCTCATCCCTCAAAACTAATATTAACGTGAAAACGTGATGCCAAAGGCTTCTAGAGTTTACTGAGCGATCCCACATATGCCCTTCAAACCAGTTAGATAAGTCCAGAGTCCGGGGCGGAGCATATGGCTGTCTATCAATACGTGAATGTGCTTCAGTTCTACTGTGCTCTTTGCAGCGGGGCTTCAGACGTCACTATGGCCAACACTCGGGGTACAGGTCCTGTGTCAGCTGATCCAGTATCGACCAGAATGAAGAGCAAGAATGGAAAGAATTCTGAAGAAAAGCAAAATGAAACAGACAAAATTCAATCCGAATCAATAGTTTATATCGGCGCTGCTTCCAGCAGATGGAGAGAGTTGAGGGAGAGGAGTCATTTCCGAACAGATGCTGATTTGGCGTTATTTCTGCTCGACTGGTAAGATGTGAATTTATAATTTATTTTAATTTATAAAACAGTTAGTTCCAACCGAGTAATCTGATCGGATAATAGACAGTAACAGCACTGGTATGTTTAACCATACGTCTCTCTCGACATCCAGGTGTTGGACAGTGGTTAATTACACTAACTGTGGGTCAGTCTAACCTCATAGTCTAACCACAGGATGTCTCTGTGCTGCTGCGTTCAGGTACGAAAAGCAACCCGTCACGTCCACACCAAGTGAGATCGTTCGTGATCGACCCGGGCGGCTACATTCGCCATCTGCTGGAGCTGAACCAGTTAATGACCAGTGAGTTACTTTAACAACATGAAAATATAGTGTAAAATATTGATTTCATGAAAAAAAAAAAAATTATTTCATGCAGGTGTGCTTAATGGAAATGCCACATATTATTACACGTCTGATGGTTGTAGTTATCAGTACATATGTTGTATTATTATATAATATTTGTTTTTAAATTGTAACAATAAAACATTGGTGAGGTTTATTAACAGATATAAATATTTATTCTATTTTGTTTTATATTTACATGAATGTCAAATGCATGGTTATTGTTGTTATTATTATTATTATATTTGTTTAGAGCCTTTATAACAACATCAGAAGCAGTCATAAAGTACCTCTCCAGGACGACTCCTCCTCTTCCTCCTGCTCCTCCTCCCTCACAGGTAAAGCTTGTATATATGGATGGGAATGATGCAATATTATCATGATACTAGATATTGCTAATCTGTATGTCTTATGATTTTATAAATATCCTGATTTGTTGTTTTTTTCCAAAATTGTTTAAAATTTGAAACAAATTCCTACCACACAGGAGGTTGTGCTGTCTGCCAATGTGTGAATAGTTTAGAGCACGCCACCTGTAGAATCATAGAGGGACTACAAAGTTTTACTCCTTAAAGTTTGGTGTCAGTGCAACGATATATGAAAAAAAAATCTTGATACAGAAATGATTAATTTATATATACGGTGGAACCTTGGATTGGATTATTTAGTAACTGGACTGAAACAACGGCTCTCATAAAGAGGTTAAAAAGTCTGTATCAGTGCTGGAGATTAATCTGTTTAACGACAATATAGCGCCACATTTCAGCGAAATCTTCAAAAGGAGGCAAAAGCAAGTGACATTAGAGAGGATCCTTGTTGAAGTCACACAAAAAAGAAGAAGATTCCAGTAAACAGACAGAGAGTAGTGATGTCGGTGTATGTGTCCTCCTACACATAAGCCCCCTTCTCCTCCTCCTTCACCCATCTCGCTACAGCCACGATTCTTTTCAAATATAAAGTGCAGATTAATTTGTTTTATTTTTACTTTATATTTGGTATTAATTATTTTTATATGAATATTTTTGGGTTGTGGAATGAATCATAGTTTTTTCCATTATTTCTTATGAAGGAAATTCACTTTGATATACGAGTGTTTTGATATACAAGCACGCTTGCAGAACAAATTATGCTCGCAATCCAAGGTTTAACTGTTTTTTTTTTATATTTTTTTTTTAGATTAGTCTCACTAATGAAATAAAAAAAACATTTATTTATTTTTATGGACACACAGCTGTTTAGTCCCTTTTCACACTGTGTGTTTATGGAAATGCTTTTACTTTCACTATGAAACATAGCTCTCTGTTGATTTTAAGACATTTCACCTGTGAAACTGAAGGTTCAGCACTCAACTCATTTCCACATTTTAATAACATGTGGGACAGTTCTTCATTTGCTGGACAAGAAATGAACCCTTCTCAAATTGCAGTTTATGTGTCATATATTTTAAGATGTTTTATAGCTTAAAATTTGACAATTTTTTTCTTTTACTTCCTCGCTTCACTGCTACTGCTAAACCACATAACGAGGCGTGAAAGATGAAACCTTAAGCATTATGAGTAACTGTTACTGTTGTTTGGTCTTTAGGTGTGCGAGGACGTGAAAAACGAGAGCTCAGATGGAGGGACACCTGAAGTGACTGAAGTCTGTGTGAAGAAGGAGGAGTCGCTGGAGCTGGACATCCACAAAATTGAGGACAACCTCGACAACACACCTGAAGATATCTGCGTTAAAGAGGAAGATCCCGACCATAAAGACTACCTGTGTAATATATCATCTCACTCTTGCACGCAGTACTACGTATTCTCCCCTACTATCTCATGCACTAAAAATACAGCTAGTTACAGTTTCTGAAAAAAATTGCAAATAAGCAGTGCACAGATGCATCGGATGCCGCAAAATGGTGAAAATGGCTATGCTCTACTCCTGTGTGTGTGTGTGTGTGTGTGTGTGTGTGTGTGTGTGTGTGTGTGTGTGTGTGTGTTGAGAAAGGTCATGGTTTGCTCCGTTGTCCCCGCAACACCTGTGCCTACATGTCTGACTCACACACTGAGAATGTAACCCGACTCCAGAGTACAGGATGAACGTGAAAATATATATATTTTTCTTTTTTGCTTTGTCGTGTCCCAAATAACCCTTGATAACCTTCACCAATGTTCTCAGTTTAATCTATTAACAAGGCAGAAGTTCATGGCGAGGGGAGGGTACAAAATCAAGCATGCGTCAGTGAGAGAGATACAGAAGCATTTTTAGCAGAATCAGTGTTTGTCCACTGTAGAAACCTGATTAAAGTCTATGGAATGAGTCATTTTTGAAGGAGTATAAGGTTAAAAATCGATTACTCAAAGTGACGGATTACTCAAAGTGTCCAACGATACACTTCAGGATGCCGACTAGGAGAGAGAGACATACACACACGCACACGCGCACACACACACACACACACACACACATAGTACACAGCGTGCATGATCATGTCTTTGAGAGCACTTGACTTTTGAGCCAAACGCTCTGTGTCACATGCATCTGTTGCATCAAAGAGCAAAAGTTAATAACATTAACAGAGATTTAATTTTCGATTTTAAAGGGTTTTTTCAATACTTGGATGTAAGAACTTTACAGTGTGCATAAACTCTGAAGCTCATTTATGTCACTAGCTGCAGATTTTCTCCCTTTTTTGTAAATGCTTTGCCAGGTCTTTATTGTAGCTGCCTTCAGGTTCTGGTTGTTTGTGAGTCTTTCCGACTTTAGCTCTGGCCAGTTTCTTGAGCTGCTTTCACGGTGCATTTTGGGCCATTATGCGTCTGTAATGCATCCTGCTCCCTCAACCTGGTTCCCTTGGCAACCATACATGCCCATGCTCCATGTAACACTGCCTCCACCGTGTTTGATGAGGACTTTGGTATGAGGTATGTTTTGGAACATGAGCCCTTTTTTCCTTCTCCATATCCTTCAAGCAAGTTCAAGCTTTTTTTGTTGCTATTGTTCTTGTCGAACTTTCTATTCTTGAGTGTTCCTAGTGGTTTGCATCTTGAGTTAAATGTTCTGTATTTACCTTCATGAATGCATCACTCGATTTACACTTTGCTAATAATGACACTACCTCCGTCAGTGTTCTTGACTAGGCAGAAAAACTAATAAAGTTGATCTCGACCACGCTGCTATAAAACTGATAAAAGAATGACAAACATATTTTTATCATTCCAGTTTGGTCTAGGCAAACCCTCAGTCTCACTACTGGTAGGACACAATTGTTCCTGTTTTCAGCCCACAAGACTTTGTTAGGAATGTGCCTGTGTCCCAGGAATCCTTTGGATATATCTGCCATCGGCTCATGGGGAGAAAGAACACGAGTTACCGCTTGTGTCCGAAATCCGAAAGCGAGTCTCAAACGCCATCTGGAAGTTGGCCACCGGCGGTAAATACATCTTTTTGGGGTAGGCCTGAGCACAGCTTAACTGTGTCCAAGATTTCTGCAACAGAGTTATCATGGAGCTGCCTGACGACCACATTGAATTTCTCTCAAACCAGTTTTTTGTTTTCAGACAGCCAAAGTTCCATGTCAGCACCAACACTTTGCTGGAACAAAGAACCCACTGTAGGTGGGATTTTCATGACCAAATAAAAGTTTGTGACCGACATTTTTAGAAAAACGCAGTGGCCATATAAAATGCTTGGAGAGCTGCTCGCAAAGCCATGTTGAAGTTCAACAGTGACGTGGAAAAACAAATCTGGTGCTTAGGACGTTTGCTACACTTTGGTGGCTGAACCTAGCTCTGAACTAGCTCCGGGACTGCCTTGGTGGAAAAGGAGTAAAAAACTTAAAAACTGCCCACTTGTTTTCGTTTATGTGAAAGTAAAAAAAAATCATACTTATGAGATCTTATGGAAACCTTTTTTTATTTTTTTTAAGCAGTCCTAATGTACAGTACCTGCTCTCAGATACATATCAGATATACAGACATGCTTGACCTTCTTTCTTTTCTATTTTCTTCCCATTCTCTCTACTCCCAGACTGTGAGGTTTGCAAATCCGTCTTCTTCAACAAGTGTGAGGTTCATGGCCCGCCTCTCTTCATCCCTGATACTCCTGTTCCCCTGGGTGTCTCTGACCGAGCCAGACTGACTCTTCCTCCTGGACTAGAGATTCAGAAGTCCGGGATTCCTGATGCAGGTCTGGGAGTGTTTAATAAGGGGGAGACTGTTCCAGTAGGTGCACATTTCGGACCCTACCAGGGAGAACTGGTGGACCGAGAGGAAGCCAAGAACAGCGGATACTCCTGGGTGGTGAGTTTGTTTGAAATGAGTTATAAAGATTTCAATAGGTGTACAGTATATTACTTTAAAATGTCTCCAAGCAATTAAAACTTTATGGCAGTGACATGAGGAGGCATTTAAACACTCTTTCAGGTCCAGCAGACAGTTAAACAGTTCAGTAACAGATTAAAGTTCAGTAGCGCCTCACGTATACACTTTTACTGAACAGCTTTATCCGATTTGGATCTTTGCTCAGCTCACACCTTTAAATGCATTACTTGTATATTTTACATTCTGTATATTAAAGGTGTGACGATGTGCATATTTGAATTCATAAAGGGTGTCCGTTTTGTGATGTGTCTTGGACTGTCACAGCTGTCTGAATAGTCTAGCTTTACCTGGTGTATGGTGAATTTTTCCATTCATTCGGTTCACTCAAATGAAAGGAAACGGCAGCCTGTCACTTGGGTCCTGCAGCGAAATATTTCTCACAGTGATGTGGAGTCAGTCCAGGTTTAAAAAGCCAGATGAATATGTCATTGTTGGTTTGTTAGGGTATAATTCACCGTTCCCTTCGAAGCATCAACTCGGAATGACAATATGTCTGACTTTGGCGTGTTTAACAGACAGGAATACACTATACACTGCTGTGTTCGGGTTTTGATTCTTTGTAAAAACAACAAACTGTATAGTCACTTTTAGATTCAACTTTAAATCTTTAATTTAAAGATAATGCTTGTATACAGATTTGTTTGTTGAATATAAAACCCTGGCTATACAGTTTGCTGACTATATGAATATGCTTTATATTGTATATTTGTGTCAAATGCATAAAAGACTCACTTTGTCGGACTTGAGAACTTACAAACTTGCTCCTGGAATGGAACTCATTCGTAACCAATACAAATATAAAGCGCTAGTAATATAAGTAATTAATATAAGTGATATGATTATTGGCATGTGAATGTCCCTCTCATTCCTGTGTAGTTCATCTAATAGAAGTGTCACCCCCCCCCCCCCCCCCCACAGATATACAGGAGCAGGCAGTGTGAGGAATACATAGATGCCACAAGAGAAACTGAGTCAAATTGGATGAGGTGAGGAACACACCAGTTGCTGTGTATTTATTTAGTCATCGATTAGGTGTTAATTTCTACTCATTCTGCCACTTTGCCACATTCTTGTAGGTATGTGAATTGCTCTCATAACGATGAAGAACAGAATCTTGTGGCATTTCAGTATCGAGGTGGAATTCTGTATCGGTGCTGTCGACCCATTAACCCAGGACAGGAGCTCTTAGTGTGGTATGAAGAGGATTACGCCAAAGAACTCAGTCCTGCCTTCGACTACCTGTGGAACAAAAAGTCCTCCACAAACGGTAAAGTCTGTTCATACTTACTGCAAATCACTTCAGTTCTATTTAATTATCTTTTATAGTCTAGAAGCCATGAAGGTCAGTGTTTGTCTGGATCATGTACTGGCATCCCTTTAGGCAGGACTTCTTGATCCAAGACCTAGAGTCTGAAGATCTGCAACTTTACCTTAGAGAAAAGCTGTTTAACAATATCTAGACGTTTGAAACCAAGACCTAAAGATTAAGACTGTACCTTAGTTTTGAGAACGCTATTTGGAAACTTTTCCTTTCATATACTGGTGTGTGTGTGTGTGTGTGTGTGTGTGTGTGTGTGTGTGTGTGTGTGTGTGTGTGTGTGTGTTTTTGTGTGTGTGTGTGTGTGTTTTTGTGTGTGTGTGTGTGTGTTTGTGTGTGTGTGTGTGTGTGTGTGTGTTTGTGTGTGTGTGTGTGTGTTTGTGTGTGTGTGTGTGTGTTTGTGTGTGTGTGTGTGTTTGTGTGTGTGTGTGTGTGTGTGTGTGTGTGTGTGTGCTCTAAGTAAGTTTAGGACCTGTATGATTTGGGTTGAGTGATGTGCCACATTTAATTAAACCCAGACGACATCAACAGCTTTCCACTTTGGTTGCTTGATTTACAGATGACCAAGTCTTAATCCTTCATAGAATCTCAAATGATTTTACTTAACCTCAAAAATTTCTTTAACATTTTTCTTCTTTCACTTCTCCAGAATCAAACAACGCTGTGTTGCAAAGCTTTTCCTGCTCTACCTGTTTCCTTTCCTACGCGTCTCAAATTTGCCTTCACAAACACATCCAGAGTTGCCACTATGAAGAGTACATGAGACTGCAGGAATCAGGAGAGGTTACAACTGAGCTCCAAATCTCCTCTGAAGGCTGCAGTAGTCGCCAAATATTGTCTGATACTCTCAGTTCGGACACTTTTTACAATAACATGCAGAAGGAAATTCATCGCTGTTTAGAGTGTGGAGAGAGTTTTAGTCATGACACTGCCTTCAGCACACATCCGTGCATCCGCACTGTTGAGAAGCCGCTTCAGTGCTCAGAGTGCGGGGAGAGATTTACTCATCAGAGATATCTCCACCGACACCAATGGATCCACAAAGGAGAGAAGCCATATCACTGCTCAGAGTGTGGGAAATGCTTCACTTCCCAGCTTCATCTCCAGCTACACCAGCGCATTCACACCGGGGAGAGGCCGTTTCAGTGCTCGCAGTGTGGAAGCAGTTTCACTCAAAAGCGTATTCTTAAAAAGCACCAGCGCATTCACACCGGAGAGAAGCCGTTTCGGTGCTCGCAGTGCGGAGAGACGTTCACTCTGAAGAGTCATCTTCAAAAACACCAGCGCAGTCACGCAGGAGAGAATGTGTACCAGTGCACGGATTGTGCGAAATCTTTTACTTACTTGAGTGATCTCCAACAACACCAGCGCGTTCACACCGGAGAGAAGCCGTATCAGTGCTCGCAGTGCGGGAAGAGGTTTTCTCAGAGGGGTTACCTCAACTATCACCTCCGCCTTCACGCAGGAGACAAGCCGCATCAGTGCGCACAGTGCGGGAAACGTTTTACTTACCAGAGTGCTCTAAAGGTACACCAGCGCATTCATGCAGGAGAGAAGCCGTACCAGTGCTCACAGTGTGGCAAGAGTTTTACTGTGCTGAGTGGTCTGCAGATCCACCAGCGCATTCACACCGGAGAGAGGCCGTATCTCTGCGTGCAGTGCGGAAAGAGTTTTTATCACTCGAGCGCTTTAAAGGTCCACCAGCGCATTCACACCGGAGAGAAGCCGTATCACTGCTCGCAGTGTGGAAAGAGTTTCACAGAGAAGCGGACTCTGGAAAAACACCAGCAGCGACTTCACACCGGAGAGAAGCCGTTTCCCTGCTCGGAGTGTGGAGAGAAATTTCCCAGCCTGTCCGGTTTGCGCACCCACCAGCGCAGTCACACGGACGCCAGTCCATATCGCTGCTCGCAGTGCGGAAGCGGTTTTACCGAGAAGCGTGCACTCCAAAAACACCAGCTCCTTCACACACAAAAGAAGCTCTATCACTGCTCAGAATGTGAAAAGAGGTTTTCCAGCCTGTCTAGTTTTCGCACACACCAGCGCCTTCACACAGAAGGCAGGCCGTATCACTGCTCACAGTGTGAGAAGAGTTTTCCCCACTCAAGCGCTTTAAAAGTACACCAGCACGTTCACACGGGAGAGAAGCCCCATCAGTGCTCGCAGTGTGGAAAGGGTTTTACCGAGAAGCGTGCTCTTCAAAACCACCAGCGACTTCATACAGGAGAGAAACCGTATCCCTGCTCAGATTGTGAAAAGAGGTTCATCAGCCTGTCTAGTTTGATCAACCACCAGCACCTCCACACGGACGGCAAGCCATATCACTGCTCAAAGTGTGGGAAGGGTTTCGCTCAGAAAAAAAAGCTCATAAAACACGAGCGCCGTCACTCCAGAAAGAAGCTATAACCATGCTCATAGTGCGGAGACAAAAGTTTATTTTATTGAGTTGGCCCATCAGCTTAAAAATTTGCATGTTTTAAAGTTGTCAAATGAAATAGGTTAATTATGGGCCAGTTCCTGTGAGGCTGGAATCTGTGGTGAACGTCTCTGTCTGGTGTAGGGACCTTGTGAGGCTGGAGTCAGTGCATCAAGAGCCACCACGCACAGACATCTTCAGGAAATGCTGGGCCACAACTGTTGAAGCCTTCATGTTGCAAAAGTCCAGTATGAAGCAGTCTGTGATAATTTGAGGTGATTTGTCATCTGCTGGCATGGTCTACTGTGTGTCAATGTAGACGTCTAGCAGGAGATTTTAGAGCACTTCATGCTTTCTGTCTGCTGACAAGCCTTATGGAGATGCAGTGCCAAAACTACCGCTAACTGGGTTGCTGCCCATGATGCTACTGTTCTTGAATGGTCAGCCAACTCACCTGACCTGCACATCACAGAAAATCTATGGACTATTGTCAAGAGGAACATAAGAAACACCCAACCCACCAATATAGATGAGCTGAAGGCTGCTATCAAAGTAACCTGGTCTTCAGTAACGCCGCAGCAGTGCCACAGGCTGATCGCCTCCATGGCATAACACACTGATGCAGTGATTCATGATTAAGGAGTCCTAACCAAAAATCGAGTGCATAAATGAACATACTTTGTCAAAGCTGGAATCCTCTTTTTCCAGGTGTGCTGTTATTTTAGGATCCAATAGATCACAATGAATGATAGTCACGCACATCAAATCCCATGTTTGGTCCAGTTTCATGAAGAACGTGGATGGTGCAGTAAGCCTTAGACTGGTGTGAGGGGCAGTTGACCAGAGCTAACAAGGCTGTGATGAAACTCCTAAGCTCCAGCCTGGTGACTGAGATTGGTTGTCCACCCAAGACTTTCAAAACATGCCATGTCTTTGTCAGTAAAACAATAGGAAAAATAGTGTTAATATACATGTTTACCTCATTGTGACGGGTTAAGAAATAAAACAATTTGTGTCTCGTATAAATATGTTTGATGTGTCAAGTATAAGACGTACGTGTCGAGTATAAAAAGTTTGAAAGGTTAATGTGTTGTCGTTAAAATGGGTGTGTGATTTGTCATGGCGGTAGATGAAAAAATAGGTTTGAACATGCAGAGTATTAGCCCCCTTACGTTTTTTTTGTTGCACCTTTAGCTCACTCCACAGGTTTTCAATGGGCTTGAGGTCTGGGGACTGAGATGGCCATGGGAGGAGCTTGATTCTGTGTGTGGTGAACCATTTCTGTGTAGATTTGGCCACATGTTTTGGGTCATTATCTTGCTGAAAGACCCAGTGATGACCCATCTTCAGCTTTTAGGCAGAGGCCACCAGATTTTGCTTTAAAATGTCCTGGTATTTCAAAGCATTCATGATGCCATGCTCCCTAATAAGGTTCCCAGCATTCACAGCATCACCGATCCTCCCCCATACTTCACAGTGGGCATGAGGTGCTTTTCTGCATACTCATCTTTTGTGTTCCGCCATACCTACTTAGAGTGTTTGTTGTCAAAAAGCTCTATCTGAGCTCATCTGACCAAAGAACACGGTCCCAGTTGAAGCCCCAGTACCGCTTAGCAAACTCCAAACGTTTGCGTTTGTGATTGTGACTGAGAAAAGGTTTTTTCCTTGCATGCCTCCCAAAGAGCCTGTTGGCATGTAGATAGAGTCTGGTGGTTGTTTTGGAACCCCAAGATGCTCTCATTTGTTGCCGTTCTTTAACAGTGAGCTTTGCAGATTTTTTTTTCTCTTTCCATCCTCCTCACTGTGCCAGAAATTATGGAGAGCACTGTATTATTATAAATTTTTTTTTATATACGTGGCCATGCTGCCGCATCTTTAGCACTGCCACGCCCAGCTCTGCTTCCTGTTCTTTTGTTAGCGGTGATGTCTCCAACCCAACCATCCTGTAAACTTTACCTTTTTGTCACAGATCACACCCTTTACTCTTCCAACTCGTCCACCCTGCCTGCCTTCTTCACTTTGGTACCAAGCGTCCCGTTGTTTTGGACAGTTGACTCTAAATATTTAAACTCCTCTACGATCCCTACCTCTACTCCTGGCAACTGCACCTTTCCCCCACCCTCTCTCACCTTTTCACACTCGTTAGTCCTTCTTGTTCATACTGATCTTCATGCCTCTTCTCTCCAGTACATCCCTCCACCTCGCTAGACTCATCTCAACCTGCTACCTACTTTCACTGCTGATCACAAGATCATCAACAAACATCATAGTTCATGGGGACTCTTGATCTAACCTCATCTGTCAACCTGTCCATCACCACTGCAAACAGAGAGGGACTAAGAGCTGATCCCTAGTCAGTCCCACCTCCACCTTAAACCAGTTGGTCGTACCTACAGCACACCTCACCGCTGTAATGCTGTCCTTTACATATCTTGTACCACCATCACATACTTCTCTGCCACTCCTGACGTCCTCATGTAATACCACAATTCATCTCTGGGCAACCAGTCAAACCCTTTTTCTAGATCTGCGAACACACAATGAAACTCTTTCTGACCTTCTCTATACTTCTCCATCAGCATTCTCAAAGCAAACATGGCATCTGTGGTGCTCTTTCTCGCTCTAATTTTCTCCGTAGATCAGCTCTGCAAAATACTCCCTTCACCTTCTCAAAACATTCTCGTCGCTTGTCACCTCTGTTCCCTTCTTCAACAAGCCTAAGGTCTGCAATCTTTCATCTGAGGGGACACTCACGCACTACCACTTTGTTTAACTCACTCCAGACATCTCCTTTCCTCACATCCCACCTGTTGAGCGTCTGCACGGATGACATTTATCATTACCCCTTTTACTTCTAGTTTTACACTTATCATGCTATCAGACACTCTCCTCTCCTCACATCCATTGCTCTCTTGGTATACTCTTTCCTCAGTATTAGACCTACACCATTTTTCTTAGTATCTACACCAGTTTGAACCCACATTCAATGTTCTTAGCCTTACTTCCCTTCCACTTATACACTCAGAATACTTACCTTTCTCCGCTCCATCATCAAACGAGCTCTTCTTTCCCTTTTCCTGTCATAGTGCCAACATTCAAAGTTCCTATTTTATTCTCTACACTTCTACCCCTCTCTCTGGACATCTCTTCTTTCACCAGTCAACAGTAGCCCAACATTCACAGATATCCTGCTGACCAACAGTACCTGAGTTTCATGTTTTATTGTCATATGCACAGTAAAGAAACATGTTCCCCCGTACAATGAAATTCTTCCAGACAGTTGTTATCATGATGATCTGCATATTGATTTGGCACATGTTTTATGCTGGATGCCCTTTCTGATGCAACCGTCCTCATTTATTTAGGCTTGGGACCGAGCCTAATGCTGCGTTCCATTCCGAAGTGTGCTCCTTACTCCCTGCTGCCTGTGCAGGGAATGTCAGTTAAGGGAACTTCCCTCAACAAACGTCCTCCATTCAGAACATTCTGCAGCGTCAACACCTCCATTTCTGATACCTGTCGCTGCTGCCGTGGAAATTTCACACTATGGACATTAAATATTTATTGAAACAAAAACTCATGAAATGTGTAATTTGTAAATAAGTCATTTGATTATTTCACTAGATGTAGTTTTTTATTTTATTTTTTTTTTTTTACAGGTTACTAGCCTATATAATACTAAGGATTTCTTGATTGAATTAAAAAATAAATGATTGTGTCCTATTAGTACGATAACGTCCTCACTCATAATCATAATAAATATAGAAATAAATTTTTTTGCACACTCCAGCGAGACTGAGGGACTCGAAGTTCCGGAAAAGTGAAGACACATTGTTCACTCGTTCACTACAGCGTTTGCACTGAGAACTGAGCAGGTTTGCACCCTGCGGTTTGGAATCACACGTAACATGACTGAACACCCTGTGCAGGGCTGCGTACACGGAGACTACAGTGGCTTGTGCTACCTCAATCGCTAAGCTATATATCAGGCTAGTAAATGGGCATATAATAACAGTTTTTTTTAATAAACATGTTTAATTAAGGTACTTTATTACAGTTTGTTGGTGTTTGTTTGTTTGTATTTTTATTTGTTTCAGCTTTTCCCCTGAGGTAACCTGCTGTCCACACTCCAGTCCATTAGGTGGCGGTATTGCAACTTTATGCTGTTTTGCTAACCGCGAATAAACTCAGAGGAACCCGAGGCTGAGAGAAGTTGACCTGCGTGGCGGTAACGTTCACTCATGTCAGATCCTACAGTTGTGACAAGATGCGTTTCTTCTTCGGAGTTTATTCGCGGTTGGGACGCGAGTTTATAGGAGGCGGCCATATTGGTGCGCTCAAAACATTGCCGCACTCAAAACATTGCCGCGTGCCATCAGTTGGTTTAGCTGTGGAGTTAAAGGTACAGTGAGTATAACAGTCGGAATTTGTTAATTAAAGATATTGTTGTGCGCTGGGTGTTAATGTGTTTAGCTCCACGACTGGCTGGTTTGTTTTGAGTGTACAAATATGGCTTCAAAAATGTCTTGCTGTCGAGCTGATGTTATTCTACCTGACTTCTGTTTCTCAAAACGCCAGAAAGCTCTGAAGATAGTGAAGACCTTTTATCTTAGTTAATCAGGACATTCATATATTTCTGCCACTAGCTGTTAGCTGGTGATGTGTTTATTCCTGGGGATTTAGAACCTCTGCTGTAAACCATGAGGAGGTGAGACTGAACCCCTGATGGTCTCCGCTCCAGTGTTTATCTGCACTGCAGGCTGCTGAAAACAGGTGACATCAGACCGTCGCTTCGATTCATTCAGCTCACATTCGAGCAGCTTCACTAATCCATGAACATTAATCTTTAGGAGTGCTTCTAAACAAGTGGCACTTCTGTGGTTCTTTTATTCGTAACATAGGAACCGAAGGTGCGAGAGCTTTGTTTCTTGGCTTGTTTGCGGGAGCAGACTTGAACCTTGTGGGATGTCAAGTTTCCTTTGTGTATTCCAAAAATCAAGTGCAGAACAGCAGTTTTCCCCAAGTGGTCCAAAAATTTGTCTCACCTCAGGGGAAAGGTACTTTTTAGATAGGATCATATAATACTTAACGTGACTTATCTACCCATCTATGCTATGTTTTTTTGTAAATATACATACACACTTACATTTTTATCAGATAAAAAGAAGCACATTTGCTAAATACACTTTCATGCCCTTTTATGTTTTATTGTCCATAACTTATTTCAATTCAAATCTTTCGATGATCTTAACTGTCATTCTAATGAAACTTGGCCAATTTAAGATTTAACATGAAAAGTTACGGACACTACAGATCTTTTGCTTTTTAAGCTTTTACCAAAAAACAATTTAAGCAACAATTTTCACCAATTTTAGTATTAATCCTCAAAGAGATGTGAATAATTCGAGTTTAAATGATTATTGTTTGAAGCAGGACAGTATAGCGCTGAAAATGGCTGAAATTAACAACTTAAAATTTTAGTGAAGCAAGATGGGTCACTTCCATATGGCATTACCTTTAGAAGTAGCTCCTTTAGCCACACACATTTTCTGTATTATATGCATAACATAAAAAATGTAATCAGCGCCAATACTGTGTTTTTGCCGAGTGCTGATTTGATTATAACATTAGTTTTCAGCATGTAAATTCTGCAAATTAACTTCAAATACAAGAGTTTAATATTTAACTTCAGATTAAATTAAGCACAAAGCTACACTGTTACCGAGCAGCGTGTTTCTCTGTTATATCATCCGCCATAATTATTGTTTATAAACAAACTTAGCAAATAATTTGCTCATACCAAACGGGATGAAAATGTGTAAATAGTTCAGATTGCGCCACCTGTAGGATTATAAAGAAATGACAACGTTTTAACCGCCTTAAACGCTTCTAAAGTGTCAAAACTCAACTTGACCGTGAGCGCGCAGGTGCATGACGCTTTTAATGCGTGTAATTTTTGATAACGAAGGGGAATTTTTTTTTCTATAAGATTTAATAAGTGTAAGAGGTTTTCTAAAGGCGGTAGTTTAATTTAGAAGCGCCTCAGTTCTATTGCTCTCTTTGCAGCGAGGCTCCAGATGTCACTATGGCCAACTCTCAGGATAGTAAGCTCTCAGTTCCTGTTTCAGCTGAGCCAGCATCTATGAAGAAGAAGGGCAAGAAAGGAGAAGATTCTAAAGAAGAGGAACGAAATCAAAAGGCGTCCAACAAAAATGACCCCGGGTCGGGGATTTGTATCGGCGCTGCTTTTAGCAGATGGAGGGAGTTGAGGGAGAGGAGTCATTTCCAAACAGACGCAGATTTAGCGTTATTTCTGCTCAACTGGTAAGTTGTGAATATATTATTTACAAATGATTCTAAGTCTGTGCTTGTAAATCCTGCCAGAACTTTCTCGAGCACTCTGTGTGAGAGTGTATCAGCAGTTTAACAGTTTAACCTCAGGATGTCTCTGTGCTGTTGTGTTCAGGTATGAAAATCAACCCGTTACGTCCACACCAAGTGAGATGTTTCGGCCTGCACCCGGCCTGCTGCATCCGCCAACTGTCGGAGCTGAACCAGTTAATGATCAGTGAGTTACTTTATTTTAATGTCCCTCAGCTGAAAATGTATTTGTCCAGTAACTTTCCCCCAGTACAGTCGCTCTCATTTGTTGCCTGCTAAAGCTTGTGTCGTTTGTTACAGTTACAACAATGATGTAGCTCACATAACACAATTGATTTTGCCTTTCTGGAAGAAAAATGATGTTCTAATCTCTATGGTATGACTTTTCCACATCGGGAACCAGCGGATTTTCTCCCATAGTTTCCATCATAGACCAACAACAAACACTTAACAGTATGATTTATTAAGTTTATATTTGACCTCCCCCGAATTGTACAAATTATTATTGTTATTAATAATATTATTTGAATTTTATTTTATTTTGTTTATTTAGTTTTGTAGTATGTTAAAAAAGAAAAATGTATTGGCAGTGAACAATGTAATTAGTACTAATATGTGTGTGTGTGTGTATATATGTGTGTGTGTATGTATGTATGTATATATATATATATAATAATTTTTTTTTAAACGTTAAGAAAATTAAGAAATGGTTAGACATTAGATAAAACAAAACATTAAGAATAAATTTAAAACAGAATATTATAAATAAAAAACATAACATTTCATCAGTGAATTTCAAATTCACTGATTGTAATTTTCTTAATAAAATTTTCCTGGCTTTTTATTTATCTGTTTATTAAAATAGAAAAACAGGGGCTAGGTTCCAGGCTCCCCACGACCCTGATTACAGGATAAAGTGGTATAGATGGTCAGTGCCTGTCTGCGTGCGTGCGTGTACTGATTTTGTGTAATTTTCTATTTTTTCCCCAAATAACTATAATGGGTTCTCTGTATTGGCAGGTCCCTAAATAGAAGTATTTGTCCTCATACTTTGTCTGACAAACAGTGGTGCATCTCCAGTTTTACATGAATAGCTCCATTGCTCTGCACTAACGAAGCCCACTAGAGTATGGAGAATAATGTTCTCAATACGTGAAGTCTAACAGAATGTCTCAAAGAATTCAGATCAAGGAGGAACAAAGCACCCAATTCCTTAATTTTAAGGAATATAATTAAAATAACTTTTCACAATGTTTCACAAAGCCGGTGTTACACAAACAACCAAAAAAAGGTGGAGTGGAGATCTTCGAGTTTCATGCTAGTGCAAGGCTGGTTTTCAAAATTTGCATATTAACATATGTTTTATTTAACAATAAAACATATTATTAGTGAGGTTTAAAACTTTAAATGTTGCTTTTATTTAATTGTATTGTTTTTTAGAAACATTATTATGATTAACTTTTGTTTAGAGCTGTTAGAATGAGTACAGAGGGACACATACGGTGCTTCTCCAGGAAGACCCGGGCTCCAGATCCTCCTCCCTCACAGGTAAAGTGTGTGTGGTTGTGTTCTTATACACACTGCCTGGCCCCCCAAAAAATTGCATGCTCAAATTCATTGCCCAGCAACATACAACACATAACTAGGGGTAAAAATAAAAGTCTTTCCTGAACCTGCTGTTGTTGTTTGATCTTTAGCAGCGTGAGTACGTAAAAACAGAGACTTCGTGCCATGAGGATAACAGCACATCTGAAAGTTTCTCCATTAACGAGGAAGATCCTGACCCTAAAGACTGCCTGTGTAAGACGCGAACCCACTGAGAGCATCACTCTCAACTCTGAAATATACGAGACTGACCGTTTATAGACACAAAACTCCTTTTAGAGGAATTGATTCGGCACATGCACCCCACCACTGTTTTAATCTCCTAAAATCTTGCCTACTATAGTTAAAGCATCTCTGTAATATTACTTATCTTAAACATGTCCGAATCTGTGAAAAAAAACAACTTGAGATGAGCGAGCGCTCGGCTGCTGAACTTCCATTTTGGCGCTGGCAGTTTAAAACGGTGGCAGGGCGCATGCTCCGAATCAATTCCCCTTCCCTCGGGTAGTAATGCCTGTGCGTGTGGCCTTGATGACATATTTTTGACACTGGTGTAACACACTACATTCATGGGCATAATTTCGCACTTGTTGTAAAAACGAGTTTTGTGTCAGTAAACGTTCAGAGTCGTATATTTCAGAGTACTACACACACATTCTCGTATCTGTAAACTGTCATGGCCGTAAATTTTGGAATCTAACTCTGACAAAACACAGACCTACACACACTTTTTGACAGTGATTTTATTCTATATACTTCCAGATTGTGACATTTGCAAATCCGTTTTCTTCAACAAGTGTGAGGTTCATGGCCCGCCTCTCTTCATCCCTGATACTCCTGTTCCCCTGGGCGTCTCTGACCGAGCCAGACTGACTCTTCCTCCTGGACTAGAGATTCAGAAGTCCGGTATTCCTGACGCAGGTCTGGGAGTGTTTAATAAGGGGGAGACTGTTCCAGTAGGTGCACATTTCGGACCCTACCAGGGAGAACTGGTCGACCGAGAGGAAGCCAAGAACAGCGGATACTCCTGGGTGGTGAGTTTGTTATGAATGAATTGTAAAATTGTAATAGTGTATACAGGGACTAGCAGAAAACCATGGCAGTGGTCACCATCACTGAAGCACCACAGTCTCCTTTTCACATTATACACTTCACTCTGTGGTGGAGAGCTACAGATACCTTACCATATTGACAACTGCTCGACCTGGAAATGCAACACAGGCGCTGTCTACAGGTATTTCTGACCATAAACTTCTTGTCTTTGGCCTCAATTTGCCTATAGATTCTAATTGCCCTAAGACTGTTACCGTAATTTGAAAGCTATTGATACTGTATCATTTTGTGCTTCTATTGTCTCTTCGAATCTCTCGAATGTCATGGATATTTCTTCTCCATTTATGATACTGTCTAATTACCACTCTATAATTTCCGATATCCTACAGCAGTATGCTCCTATCAGGACCAGAAACATCCCCGCCACTCACTCTTCTCCCTGGTATACCCCTGAGCTCCGTATTCTTAAGGCCACTGGCAGATGGCTTGAACGTCTTTACAGGAAAACTGGTCTTACTGTTCATTATTTGGCTTTTCTTGATAATCTCAAATGTTATAAATCCACTCTCTTTTCAGCTCACTCTAAATTTGTCTCTGCCACAATTAATAAATCGAAGAACAGGCCAAAAGCATTATTTAATTTGATAAATAAACTTATTAACCACCCACCTCAGGATGCTCTAGTATCTAATGAGTTTTGCTGCTCTTTTATGGATTATTTGCTTGAGAATACTAATGCTGTCCACCAATGTTTCCCTACTGATACAGAGCTCAGTCATCCAACAAATTTATCATGTAGGTCTCTATCTTGTTTTTCTCTGACGACCCCAGATTCCATCTCTAAGCTAATTCTGAAATCCAACTCTTCAACCTGTCGCCTTGATCCTGCTCCTACTTCTCTCCTGAAACTTTGCCCCACTTCCATTTCTGCACCTATTTCTCATTTCATCAATGCATCTCTTACCTCTGCCTCATTTCCTTTGCCACTAAAAACTGCTGCAGTTACACCTATGCTCAAGAAACCCAACCTTGACCCCTAAGTTCTAACTATAACTAACTATTACCAATTTCTAATTTACCTTTCATATCTAAATTATTGGAAAATACTGTTGCTACCCAACTCCAGTGCTTTCTAGTTGTTGATAATCTCTTTGACCCTTTTAAGTCAGGTTTTCGCCCCCTCCATAGTACAGAAACTGCACTTGTAAAGGTAGTGAATGATCTATTGCTTACTGGTGATTCTGGCTCCTTGTCTATACTATATATATAATATATATAATTCTATATTTCTGTTAAGGATTTTGGATCACCTACCGTCCCCCTGAAGCGAGGTGTTCCCCAGGGATCCGTTCTTGGCCCACTATTATTTGCAATTTACATAATCGCACTTGGTCTGATTCTTCAACGTCATAGTTAAGACCATCACTTTTATGCCGACAACATTCAACTTTATTCTATCTGTACACCTACTCCATCTGCCCAAATTGACAAAATTTCTGCCTGCGTGAAGGACATTAGAGATTGGCTTAACTTACATTTTCTGAAACTTAATATGGATAAAACAGATAATTTTCATTGGAACCCCATTACTCACCAGCAATATTTCCACCAATTTCACTTGTGAGATTGCTGGTTCCCACATCAAAACATCCACTTCTGTCAAAAATTTAGGAGTTATCTTCGACTCCACACTCTCCTTTCAGCCTCACATTAAATCTGTCACTAAATCTGCATTTTTAAATCGTTTAGTGTTATTGCACCAAAACTTTGGAATTCTCTACCATACAATATCTCAGTATTGAAATGTTTACTCAAAACTCACTTTTTCTGAATGTTATACGTCAGGTTCAATACACCCGTCCCCTGCATGTCTGTCTTTTAGATCTTGTTTTGTATTTCCGGTCCCCCCCCCCCCTTCCTTGTCTGTACTTTAATGTCTGTTTTGTAGTATGTTTACATTCATTGTAAAGTGTCCTTGAGCTCTGGCGCTATATAAATTTAAAAACTGTTACCCATCATCAGTTCAGCAGAGCACTTAGGGTAAGAGAATGCTTATATCCAGAACTAGAGAAATACTAAGCAAAGTGCTAACATCTGAGACCCCAGGTTAGCGCCTTCCTGAGACCCCAGGTAAGCGCCTTCATAAAGCCTTATCTGCCTAGCTTGTTAAAGTCATGAATAGTTTTTTAAAAAAGGTGACGGGAAACAATTTGCCAAACAGCACAATTTTTGTCTTGTCTCCCTCTCAGCCAAATCCTAGCAAAGTCTTTAAGTTTTTACCCACTTTCAGTTGCAAGCTTTACATCCTTTCCTGTCTTACCTGGCCAAATCAAATAATAACACTGGATGCATATGCAGCTCACCGTAAAGCCAAACATTTCTAGTAATTCTAGTTTTAAACACATGCATAAAGGTATTTAAACAAAGTTTTGTGTAAGAGTATGTGCTATTCTAAATTTTAAAAGTAAGATTTTCATTTTTAGTCTCCTTCATTATCAATAATCAGTATCGCCACCGGCCCTGAAAATCATATTAGTTGACCCCCTTGTCCAAGACCTTTTAAGTTTGCCTTAGTGATAATGTAAGTGTTGGTACAATGTGACTATTGGAGTCATCATTCTCATTCCTGTGTACCATGTGCATTGATTGATTTAGAGAAGAAAATAATACTATACTGCATATTTTTCATACAGATCTACAGAAGCAGGCAATGTGACGAATACATAGATGCCACAAGAGAAACAGAATCAAATTGGATGAGGTAAGGAATGTGCCAGCTCTTGTGTCTTTGTTTTTTCATTGACCCAGCACACTGGGCGATGGATTCTCCCCACCCTGGAGGTATTTCCGTAGTTTCTGTGGCATTTACTTATGGAGTCAGGTTGCCAGCTTGAGGCACGGTTGTATCTGAGCACATTGGGGTAAAGGACCTTGCAGGCCAGCACCAGCAGTCCACCTTAACCACTGTACTATACCTGCAGTCCTCATTGATTTGATTTTATAGCTCCTGACTCCTAGATTTGTAAAAATTAAATTCTGCTTTATTTGTATAGCGCTTTTATCAATGGTTATTGTTGCAAAGCAGCTTAACAGAATCACATTTATGAAAAATTATGAAAATATCTATGAACTATGTGAGAAAAAATATGTATTAATCGAAATGATCAGATTGCCCCTGATCAAGGGAAAACTCCCTGAGATGGCAATAGGAAGAAACTTTGAGAGGAACCAGACTCAACTGGGAACTCATCTTCATTTGGGTGATAACGGATAGCAGGAATTGATCTGCAGTCATACTGAGTGTTATTAGAGCTGAAAGTTCAATATAACCGTTGATGTCTTTAAGTTAATATGAAGTCCAGCAAAGCAAATTCCCCCATAAGTAAAACAAAGCAAATTCCCCCATAAGAAATAATGAAAACTCAAATTATTTGTTCCACAACCCAAAAAAATAAATGCATAAAAATTATTAATATAAGTTAATTGTATTAATTAACTTGTATTAACTATATAAAGTCAAAATGAAACAAATTAACATGCAATCTTAACTTGACCTTTAAAAAAGGTAAAAATAAATCCAGACAGTTAAGTGTCTCTGTTAGTGTTTGTGCGTGCATGCGCTGTGTGTGTTTGTTCACCATGTGCTGTGTATGTGTACGTGTGTGTGAAGCTAAGATGAGAGGAGGAATGACTCCCACTCCCTCTCATCTTACAGAGTAGTCCTACTGAAAATAAACAAGAAACCTCTGACACTCGATCTCTGACAACCTCTCTAATGAGACTTGCTTTTGCTTTATGCGCATACACACACATGTATTATAATAAACAAGGCTGGATGCCACACATATATACAAACACAAAGTAAAGGATGCTTTACACGCACACACATGGTCAGTGTTATAGTGAACAGTTGATTATGTTGATTATACCAGTGCGAGACGCTCACTAAAAGCGAGTAGTGTAGACGATTACCTACAATTCTGCAGGCGCGAGAGAGAGAAGAACCATTGGCTCAGTTGTGATACTCAATGATACTTGGTAAATCGAGACACGCTTGTTTTTCAAGTCATAATTAAAAAAACATTTTTGCTCGTCTTGCTGAACGTTTGCAAACTGGGTTACTTGCAATCCGAGGTTCCACTGTAAATGTATATTTAGTGCAGAGTGCAAGCAGGGAAGGAATAACTGTGACAGCGTAACTAAAAGTGTGAGCCAGATGGAAACACAGACATGTGGGGGAACCATCAACAAACCTGAGTGATCGCTGAGAGTGGGGAAGACAGCATCTAAACATACCAGTTCACCGGAATACGCTACGTCCATGAGTCCCCCAGATGTGCTCCTTTACCTAAGTTTAATCTATTTACAAAAATGCTTGGCTAAATAAATAAGTTTTTAAGCTAAATTTAAACTGAGATTGAGACTGTAAGATAAAAGCTTCGCCCCTGATGTAGTTTTCATAATACACGGTATTAACAAGCCACCTGTATCTATTGATCGAAGTAGATGTGGCGGATCGTAAGACACTAGCAGTTCACTCAGATGCAGTGTGGATAAGATAGGGGTGATGTGCTCGTATCTTCTGGTTCTAGCGAGGACTATCACTGCTGCATTCTGGACTAGCTGAAGCTTGTTTATGCACCTAGTTGAGCAATCAGTCAGTAAGACGTTACAATAGGTGATAAAAACATGAACTAATTTAGTGACAATATATTTTTTATCTAGGCTCTATTTATGAGATAAAAGAATGCTATCCTGGTAATATTGTCTCCATGAGCTTCAAATGAAAGACTAGAATCTATAATCACAACAGCCAACTGTTGTACATGATGGAACAGAAAGGCCATCCAGAGTTACTGTGTGATCAAAAAGCTTGCTTATAGCTGCATGTAATCCTATTTAATTAAGTTCAATTCAATTTTACTTGTATAGCGCTTTTAACAATTGTCATCGTCATAAAGCAGCTTTACATAATCAAAAGAATGATTTAAGTTTGTATCAAATGTGAATGTGTATGTATAAAAATTGGTCAGATAGTCCCTGATGAGCAAGACCAGGGCGACAGTGGCAAGGAAAAACTCCCTCAGATGGCAGTAGGAAGAAACCTTGAGAGGAACTGGACTCAACAGGGAACCAATCCTCATTTGGCTGAACAGAAAGCAGGAATTGATCTGCATTCATATGTGTGAGGTGGCCGGCAGTTCAGTATAACAGCTGTTATAACAGATGTTAATTGATGTTAATATGGAGTCCAGGTAGTTATTGGAGGCTCAGGTAGAAGTGTAGGAAATTCTAGTCCTGAATTATCGAGCGACTGTAGCCAAATCCACAAAGAAACAGCTGTCAACATCAGTCGAGGCCAGAACAGACTTCCTAGTAGAGTGAAACCGTCCCCAGACATCAGACGCATCCCTAAGAAACACACAGGACATCCATGTGACGAGATCTCCAACCAGAAGCGGGGCACCAGGATGAGTCAGACAGGTCCAGAGGGCAGAGGGAGTCTGGATCAATGGCAGCTCAGGAACAACTTGTGTAGCTCAACAGAGAGAGAGTGAAAGATAGAGGGGGTGGGGAGCACAAGAGAAGAGATAAGTTGGGTATGGTCACAGTCACATAATGTATAAGGTGAATGTATATTTAGTGCAGAGTGAAAGCAGGGACTCCGGCAGGACTAACTATAATAGCATAACTAAAAGGGAGAGCCAGAAGGAAACACAGACATGAGGGCTCCCTGAGATGTAAAGCAACCAATCATCTCACCGTCAACAAACCTGAGTGATCAATGAGAGTGGGGAGGACAGCATCTAAACATACCAGTTCACCAGATACTCTACGTCCATGAGTCCCCCAGATCTGCTCCTTTATCTAAGGCAAATCTACTTACAAACTGCTTGGTTAAATAAATAGGTTTTTAGCTTAACTTAAACACTGAGACTGTGTCTGAGTCCCGAACAATATTTGGAATGCTATTCCATAACTTCGGGGCTTTGTAAGAAAAAGCTCTGCCCACTGCTGTAGTTTTTATAATATGCGGTAATGACAAGCAGCCTGCATCCTTTGATCGAAGTAGGCGTGGCGGATCGTAAGACACTAGCAGTTCACTCAGATACTACGGCGCGAGACCATTTAATGCTTTATATGTTTCTCTCATCTGGTTTTGCTGAGACGTATAACTGTGTGTCGCCAGCATAACAGTGAAAATTAATATCATGCTTATAGATTATGTTGCCCAAATATAAGGAATAATGTAAAGGGAAAAAAGCAGTGGGCTTAAAACTGAACTCTGTGGGACACCAAAGTCCACTAGAGAACATGCAGAATAATCACCATTTAAATCTACATACTGATAACGATCAGTCAAATAGGATCTGAGCCAGGAGAGGGCCCTTAATTCCTACTACATTTTCTAATCTGTGAAGGAGAATACTATGATCAATTGTGTCAAAAACTGCACCGAGGTCGAGTAAGACAAGCATAGTTACGCAATCCAAGGCCAATAGGTTGTCATTTACTACTTTAACAAGTGCTATCTCTGTGCTGTGATGAGGCCTAAATCCTGACTGATACAGTTCATGCATGTTATTTCTATGTAGATATGAGCATAGCTGCACCACTACTATCTTTTCCAGAATCTTAGAGATAAACGGGAGGTTTGATATCGGAGGTTTGGACAGCTGACTGGGGTTGAGGTCAGACTTCTTAATTATGACTAGAACTTCTTTCTTGTTAGGGTTAAACAGAAAGAAGTTAATTAGCATCCAGTCTCTTATGTCCTTCACACGTTGCTCAACTTTATTAAACTGGATTTATTCAAAGGCTCCGCTAAATTCAAGCAACACAAGTAAAGAGATGCAACTCTGATCAGAGGCCAATAATCTCTGTGCTGTTATGAGGCCTAAATCATGACTTATATAGTTACTGTATGCTATGTCTATGTAGATATGAGCATAGCTGCTGTACTACTATCTTTTCTAGGATTGTAGAGATGAAGAGGGTGGTTTAATAGCTGACGGGTCAAGGTCAGTTTCTTAATTAGTCGTCTAATAACTGCTAAAGATTTTGGAACGGACCCACTGCTGAGTTAAGAGTTACCTATTTTTAACAGGGTTTCAGATATTCCTGGCACTATCTGTTTGAGAAGATGCATATGTATAGGATCTTGGTATAGCAGAAGTTGATGATTTTACAATGACTTCATCTTCCATATGTCACTGATACCTGCCTCATGCTTTCTCTTGGTCTGTACCTCTGATTTGACTTTTGACCTTTTCTGCCTTTTTGTCACATTCTTGTAGGTATGTGAATTGCGCTCGTAATGATGAAGAACAGAATCTTGTGGCATTTCAATATCGAGGTGGAATTCTGTATCGGTGCTGTCGACCCATTAACCCAGGACAGGAGCTCCTAGTGTGGTATGAAGAGGAGTACGCCAAAGACCTCAGGCCTGCCTTTGACTACCTGTGGAACAAAAAGTGCTCCACAAATGGTAAAGACCATTCATACTCACTGCAAATCACTTTTGCAGTCCTATTTAATTATATTTTAAAGTGTAAAAGACATGACCGTCAGTGTTTGTCTTTATAAGAGTCTGGCATCTTGTTCCCTAGTTTTAGTTGATTAGTTTTGTAGGTTCTACCTCTTGCTATAATCTTCATCATTCTAGGTGCTAAAAAATAATGTGGTGAAATCTTTCTTCATGGTCATTTACATACTGCTGTTTTATAAGACTCAAGAGTCAGGTGAGTAAGAGACAGTTTATAATTAAAGAGAGAAATGGTACAGTGTTGCGTATTTGTCACACGTAAATGATCGAGATAAATCAAGTAAATTTTAACATTACACCAAAATAACCAGAAAAATATAAAATGCAGTTTTCAAATAATAATTTCATTTATTAAGGGAGAAAACCAACTGTCCAAACCAATCTGGCTTTATGTAAAAAAAGTAATTGCCCCCTAGACCTAATAAATAAAAGCGTTTGCGATAACTGGCAATAAATCTTTCACATCGCTGTAGAGGAATTTTGTCCCACTTTTATTTGCAGTATTGTTTTAATTCAGCCACATTGGAGGGTTTTCGAGCATGAACGGCCTATTTAAAGTCATGCCACAGAGTCTCTATCGGATTTAATTCCAGACGTTAATGAGGCCACTTCAAACCCTTAATTAACTTATTTTTTAAGCCATTTTAGTGGTGAACTTGCTGATGTGTTTAGGATCTTTGTTCTGCTCCATAACCCAAGTGCTCTTGAGCATGAGGTCACGACTGATGGCTGGAAATTCACTTTCAGGAATTTCTGGTAGAGCGAAGAATTCATGGTTCCATCAATTATGACGAGTCACCCAGATCCTGAAGTTGTAAATCAGCCCCAGACCATCACACTACCACCACCATGTGTTACTGTTCTTTTTATGAAATGTTCCAAAAAGTTCAAGAAATTTTTGTTTAATCAGTCCAAGTCTTGAGGATAATCAAGATATTTTTTGGTAAATTTGAGCCTTTTTTTTGGTCAGCGGCCACCTTCTTGGAAGTTGTCATTGTGCTCTTCAAGTAATTTTGGTCGGTCGACTGCTCCTGGGAAGGTTCACCACTGTTTTAAGTTTTCTTCTGCGGATAATGGTTCTCACTGCGGTTCACTGGAGGCCCAAAGTCCAGAAATGACTTGGTAACTCTTTTCTGACTGATGCATTTCAGTTACTTGTGTGATGACTTTGTGTCATCTGTTCTTGAATTTCTTTATATCATGTTGCTTTTGGGATCTTTTAGCATGGGATCATTTTAGCAATAGATCTTTTCTATTCTATTTAAGTGATTTTTTGATTCAACGAACTCTGACAGTAATCAGGCCTGGGTATGGCAAGTGTAATTTAAATTTGGTTAAATTGTGTAATTTAACTGTGTAATTTAAGTGTAATTTAACTTTGATTTTTTAGCTTTCCAAAAATCACAGTTCATTCATGATTTAGCAAGGGGATAATTACTTTTTAGTTTGGACACTGTAAGTTTGACAGTTTTTATTTCCCATAATAAATGGAACCATCATTTAAAATTTGCATTTTGTATTTACTCGGTTATCTTTGTGTAATATTAAAATTTGCTTTATGATCTTGATCAGTAAAGTGACACATATTCAAAAAAATTTAAATCACGAAGGGGCAAATACTTTATTTTTCACTGCACTGTGGCCTTGGCATTTTGTAGTCCAAACAAAAGTTTGTTACAGTGGGCTTATATAAACTAAATCACAGGCAGGCTAAAAAAGTATCATATTATATAAAAAGTCTAAACATTTGAGTAAAATTGGGGCATTTGTTGCAGGATTTGTTGCCACTGTTAATTAGACATGTACACTACACCATCATAGTCATGACCAGGAGGTCTAGGCCAAGATGGTGACTCTGAGTTTCATGAATTTGTACACAGTCACATCGACTTTTTTCTTGAATTACAGATTAGTAAGTCTTTATGGACATGGAATCTCAAAGTTTTTTCCTTAACCTTGTACACTCGTTTAATTTCTAATATTTTTGTCCTTTCATTTCTCTAGAATTAAACTATACTCTGTTGCAAGTCTTCTCCTGCTCCACATGTAATCTTTTATATGTGTATCAAATTTACTTAGGCAACCACATTGGGAGTTGCCACTACAAAAAGTATGTGGGACTGCAGGAAAGCTTCAGGAGTCAGCCAGCATCATCTGATGCTCTCAGTTCTGACACTTCTCACAATCATCTGCAGGTGGAAATTCACCCCTGTTCAGACTGTGGAAAGAGTTTCAGTGATCAGAACGCCTTCACAACACATCAGTGCATTCATTCCAGAGAGAAGCCGTATCTGTGCTCACAATGTGGGAGGAGTTTCTCTTTCAAGAGTCATCTCCGACAACACCAGCGTGTTCACACAGGAGAGAAGCCGTATCAGTGCTCACAGTGCGGGAAGAGTTTTACTCAGCGGGGTTATTTCAACTACCACCAGCGCCTTCACACGGGAGACAAGCCACATCAGTGCTCACAGTGCGGGAAATGTTTCGCTTCCAAGAGTCTTCTCCGACAACACCAGCGCATTCACAGTGGAGAGAAGCCGTATCAGTGCTCACAGTGCGGGAAGAGTTTCACTTTCACAAGTCATCTCCGAGAACACCAGCGTGTTCACACAGGAGAGAAACCGTATCACTGCTCACAATGTGGGAAGAGTTTTACACGAGTGGGTGGCTTGCAGATCCATCTGCGCAGTCACACCGGAGAGAAGCCGTATGACTGCTCACAGTGCGGGAAATGTTTCGTTTCCAAGACTCTTCTTCGACAACACCAGCGCATTCACAGCGGAGAGAAGCCGTATCAGTGCTCACAGTGTGGGAAGAGTTTTAACCAAGTGGGTGGCTTGCAGGTCCACCAGCGCATTCACACCGGAGAGAAGCCAAAACACTGTTCATAGTGTGGAAAGAGTTTTACTTGACGGGTTGCTTTTTAATATCACCAGCTTTTTCCTCATCAGATCAGAGCTGTACACGTGTTCACAGTGTGATTAAGATCTTTCTTTAAAGTTATGTTAAAGCCACAAGTATACCAAGGCTGGGAGCACACTACACGACTCCCACACTCTTATAAAATTCAGAAAAGACTAAACCAACCTGAAAGCAGGGTTAAGGAGCTGCACCAGGCCTTTAGGGTCGTGGCTTTTACACGTTTAGCTTTTAATAGAGAACGCACATAAGCATAGCTTTTCGTTCTCTAAAATAATAATCTTAAATAAATTACAAAAGAACACACCTGAATGTCTGAGTGTCTTTTTTGTTGTTGTTCTTTAAAAAAAAAAGATGCAAATTCGTGTGAAAGATAAAACAGTCTACACTTTAGCAGCATGGATTCCACAACGACAAAGTCTAGCTATTAGCATGGTCTGTGGGCACCAAGGGCTGTTAATATATATGCACAGGCCCCCGCCCGTCTTCTTACCAGGTTCTGCTGTCATATCAGCTTAGTGCTCGGTCCAATAGCCACATCTGAGACAGTGCTATCCAACCAGGTCTCTGTAAAAATCATGCTGTAACAGTTTGCCAAAAATCTACGCGTTGTCAACCCCAATCGTATCTCATCCATATTGTAGCGTATCGACCGGGCATTAGAAAGAAGGATGGATGGAAACGGTGGTTTGAAGGGGATAACCTTTGGCCTAGCCTTCACCCCTGCCCTCTTGCCTCTCTTCAGCCTTCGCTCACGTTGTCTCTCCTCTGGTTCACTGCTGCAGGAGTTCCCTATGGTGATCTAGTGATCTCAGGAGGGATGAAAACATCAGGGCGGTACACACGCCACTAATGCTAAGGATTTCAGCCCGGCTGTACCGAAGCACCTCAATATGCTAACAACGTGCAGAAACGCTTAGTAGCACTAATAAAATGGAAAAAACTATGCCAAAGTGCTCCTGCCTGCTGTGTTTATGCTCGCCACCGCCGTCTTTCCACCATAATTATTATTATTACAAGATACTCTATGCACCACATAAAATGTATTAATTTTATTCTACAAAGCTGGCATATTTTGAGGTTCCAGGTTCAGTGTGTTCGATTGAAAAAAAAAAAAAAAAAGTTTCCATTTTTTTATTTGTGCACTGTAACAGGTGTAACTCACTACACCATAGACACATGGACATGAGGACAGGGCTTATGCAAAAAGGGTAATTTTATTTGGCAAAGTGGGGAAGGAAAGGGTTTTAAGGAGGGAGGAAGGATAAAAGGGAAGGAAAGTTGTGAAGGTGTGCTTGTGCTGGTCTGGAGGCAGTGCCCAATTGGTGAGGCAGAGGTGGCGGGCAGAGTGGCAGAGTGGCAGAGCGTGCCCGTGTGGGCTCCTGCATGTTCTGCATGCTCCTCCCAACTCTCCTTGGATGTGGCCTCAGGCGGGAGTCCATTGTGACATCCGGTGACTGGGTGGCTTTCCTGGCTGGTAACTGGGGCCTTAATGTTAAACACATGGTGGCCATTTTCTCTTCGGCAGCAGGGTCCCGAAAGCTGGCTCTATACGAGAGTGAAAGTGTCTACCTAGTGAGACTACAGCGACAAAAAGATTTAGGCACACGGCCTAAAATTGGAAGAACGGAAAAAGTTTTTTTTTTGGTTTTATATTGAAAAACCCCTTCCCATTGATTCTCCTTCCCATGATCCTGCCTCCTCTATGTTAATTTTAAGATCTTTGATTCAGGCTGCACCACAGACATGAGGCATGAGATGGGGAAAGGGTAGTTTTATTAAGGATGATGGGAAAACAGAAGGAAACTAAGGAAGGAGGAAGGAAAAGAGAGGAAGGAAAGAAGTCAGCTGGCAGAAGGGCACTCGGCTGGTGAACATGGGCAGTGATGCAGATCTTAGCATGACGTCATCCTTCCTTACAGCATTTAAATGGCGGCATCTTGCTATGCCACCCGTGAAGTTCCTGTGCGGGGTATCACCCTTTTTCTATGCTGGATACGGTTTGTGCAGGTCGAACAGCAGTGTCTTGTCCAACCGCCTGGTGCCGTGAGCTTTAGCATATAGATTGACAGTGGGCAGTCCGCCCGCCTTGGCCCCCCGAGCTTGACCAGGTGCTGTGCGTTTTCCATCTGGTGGACTTTTTGCCGTGGCCTCCATGAGATGGGTTGTCGCTGCTCACAGCGGCACACAGGTGCCAGACGCAAAGCTCGAGCAGGTGGCAGGGCATCCTCTACCTTTTGAATGGTGAGCTCAGGCGGATATGGCGACGGCACTGATAAAAGAGCTGAGACAGGAAGAAGGGTGGCAGTGTGTGCCTTCGCTGGTACACCAGCAGTGTTGTGGGCCTAGTGTGCTTGAGCTTGTGGTTTATGCAAGTTACTCAGTGACAAAGTAGGAGAATAAAGGATTATTTAGGTTCTAAAAAAGTGTGTTGGCGTCTGTAAATATGTTCTGTAGTCTTCCGTAACTGAGATGTAAAGCAACTGGTCTGTATCATATTGGGACAGAAGTGTCTTTACACAGTTTTAATATTGGTATTATGGTTGCTTGTACCTGTAAGATTTCCATAGGTGAAGGGTCTGATTTTATGATGAGATTTTATAACAAACACAATTTCACCTGAGGAAGTTTACACAGTAAGTACACAACAAGTAACCAGGAATAAGACCACACAGACTTGGGCAGGGTTTTTGTATGTTACATGAGCACAAATCTAATCAAAATGAGATCACATGGTTTTTATTGAACTGTTATAAGAGAACTGTTTCACATTTTCTCTTTTTTACTGTTCACATGAACTAAATAAGTGTTCAAATAAAAATTATGAAATATGCATACTCATTTCTAGTGCATACATGTACACAATTAAGAAAAGCTCAGCAAGGGTGTCAGCTGTTGTTACAGTAGGCTTGTAGAAGATATAAAACATAACTGGTTTCCTAGTGTGGACGCAAATGTCTTTTTCTGTGTTCTGCAGTTGTGTAATAAATTTAAATTATTGATTTATTAATCTGCGGCAGGGTGGTGTAGTGGTTAGCGCTGTCGCCTTGCACCTCCAGTGTCTGGGTTCATTTCCCATCTCTGTGTGCATGGAGTTTGCATGTTCTCCCAGTGCTTGATTGGTTTCCTCTGGGTACTCCGGTTTCCTCTGGGTACTCCGGTTTCCTCCCATAGTCCAAAGACCTGCACATTAGACTAATTGACGTTCTCAAATTGCCCGTAGTATGTGAATGAGAGTGTGTGTGTGCGCCCTGCAATGGATTGGCACCCTGTCCAGGGTGTACCCCGCCTTGTGCCCCAAGTCTCCTAGGATAGGCTCCAGGCCCCCCTTGACCCTGAATACAGGATAAAGCGGTATAGACGACAATGAGTGAGAGTGATTTAGTAATAAATTCTATGAAAGATTTTCTCCCATTTTCCCGTGTCACATGATATGGAGTGCTCTAAATGAATGAATTACAAAAAAAATTTTAAAAATTGGTAAAATTTATTTCTTACAATTATTCTATTTTATTTCATTACCATTTTAACTGTGAAACTTGATGTAATAGTAATTAATTTGTACAAAAATACAAATTAAGCAAGTCCAAATTCAATTCCAATGCTCTAAAAAGGCTGATTAACAGAAGTCTACATGTTATGAATAGATAAGATTGTCCTTAATAAAACAAAAGGACATAAAGCAAATGAATGAACATTTCAGCCTGAGCAGGTACAGAAGTCATTGCAGTGCTGAATTTGGATCCCTCTAGTGGCCAATGGTGGTATTACCGCACACGCTAGCACACTATCATGGCCATTACAAACGCAAAAACTAAACCTTGGGTAAGAGTTTAAAAAAAAAGACACTGCCTTAGCGATTATTATGTTTTTAACGTGTAAAACAGTCTCTGTTTATTGGGAGAGTTAACGCACTAATATACGTGTAGAAATATTTTACCGGATCCGTTATAGATTCGATGTAGTTGTATATTTCAGCCGCAAGGGGGCAGCAACACTTCCGCCGCAACCAATGCTTACATTTTTTATTAATTTTTTATTTTTTTCTCCATGCAGCGGTACAGTAGATTGCGGTAATGCACCTGTACGGTGGTTTTCCAAATTAAGCGCAGGAGAAGAAATGCACTGAAACCGACAGAAAACAAACAAAAACAAATCATGACAATTTAAAGCTCTTCAGCCGGAATAATTCTCATGAAACCATCATATCTCTGACAGTGTTTTGCATTTGGCTGAATGATAATTCTGAGGACGTAAACCAAATTCAGCTTTAAACCCAGAGGTAAGTGAAACTAAAGATTTCCACTTCGGCGTTTAAGATCGCTCCGCTCCGCGTGTTTATCTCACTGTTTATCCCGAGTTTCAGTCTGGATCACAGATAGACTGTCGAGTCGATTCAGATTCAAGGCAAACGTCCATTGGTGTAAAATTAGCGCTTGCGGGGAAAATGTATAATAATATATATATAAATGTATAAATCTGTTTTTATCCCAAAGGGCGCCGCAGCCACAGAGAGCGAATTGACCTTTAGTTACTGCAGACAACGTTATCCCTGATCTCCAGGGCAGTGAACTCGGTCTCTCTCGTCTGTATTAAATCACCTGAAAGGAGCAATACCGCCACCTACTGGACTGGTGCGTGGGGGGGAAAAAAGATGCTCGTTGGGAAAAAAAAGTTCAATATCCAGCAGGGGGTAAAAGTTTTGAGAACGACACAAATATTAATTTTCACAAAGTCTGCTGCTTTAGTCTTTGGGACAGTAGCACTGTCTTTTCTTCTTCTTCTTCTTCTTCTTCTTCAGAAAGGGGATTTATATGAGAGAATGACTTTACCCCGTCCTCAGCAGTCCAGTTCTTCAGAATATCAGAATATCAGTCTGTCCCTGATGTTTTTCCTGAGAAGAACGGCTGCTCTTCTTGGAATGTATGAACGCGAATGCTACCATCGGTCCTGTGTCATGCGGACAGTAAAAATCCTGAGGCCATTAATGTGTGTTGTTGCTTCTCAGCCATGTCAGCTCACTCACTCACAATTTTGTCTAAGAGCACGGCCATGAATAAAGAACGGTAAAAAAAAACATCCTCCAAGAGCAACGTCTCCCAAACATCCAAGAACAGTTTGGTGATGAACAGTGACTCCTCGCCATGAGGCCAAAGTCATAACTAAGTGACCCGGCGGACAAAACATGGAGATTTTTTGTCCATACCGAGGAAACTCTCCAGATCTTCATCCCAGTGAGAACTTGCGGTCGATCCTCAAGAGACGGAAGGACAAACACACAAACACCAAGCGTTGATTATGTAAGAATGGGTGACTGACGGCATGCCAGGGTGAATTGAAAAAAGAAGGATCAACACTGCAAATACCGACTCTTTGCATAAACTTAATCAATAAGGAGTGAGATGGGAAACTGCTACTAGTGAATCGATTGCAGTTGGTGTCGTCCTCCCGGACAGATTTTTTTAAAGGAAGGCGAACAGATATGCTTGGATATGCTTGTGTTTCGAAATATTGAATCAGTAACTCAGATTGGACAGGTGTCCAGAAAATCAGTTTCTCTGTGGACTACTGGTACTTTTGTACTAAATGTATATTTTAGAGCTCGTTCTACTTGAGTAAAAACTTGAAGTGCTACTTCTGCTTGTAATGGCATATTTGTACATTTACTTGATTTATTGAGTTTGTGTACTTCTGCCACCTCTGGATTTAGTCTACTTCATGACATAATGATCGAAGGGGGAAGTTTGGGTTTACTCCTCCCAGTCAATCAATCGATCCATCGATCAATCAATAAATCCTAACCAACAGTGTTTGACTAATGGTACTTTAGTGTCTTGGTGAATCAGTGTAAGGATCTGTTTATTGATGCAAACTTCAACACACTTATGTAAGACACTCTGGATAAGGGTGTCATTATCATATTTGGTTAATACATAATTATAATGATAAAAAAAAAAAATTTCAAAAATAATTAATAAATTAAACAAATATAATTTTCTTCCTTCAAACAATAGTGAATAAAAAGCTTGTACTCATAAAAAAATAGTCACGCCTCCTCATATTGCACATTAATTTGATGACTGTGTTGAACATTTAATTTTAAGACAAACTCTTTAAATTCTATACGTAATTACTGCAAAGCACAACTACTCCCACCGTTAATTATATATTTTTTTGATCTAACAAGAAATCACATCCACGACTCAAAACACAGGTGATGCGATCTGAACTGACAGTGTATAGCATTTTGTAGCACTAGTTTGAGTTTCAGAAGCCCCATACTGTAGCCATACTGTAGAATTTTTTTTCAAACTGATAATTGAGTATAATTTATGGTCGTCCCTTCAATAATACTGTAGGTTCCCTCTAATGTGACCTCATATAAGAAGATCCCACCTCTCTGGCTCAGCTCCGCCCAGGTCTGCCAGTGAGATATGACGTGTGTGTTTGGAAGAGAAGGTGGGACACTTTTTAGGGAGCTCTGAGAAATTGTAAAATTATTATTTCATTTTTATCGACATACCAAAGCCATTATTATTCTTATTGTTATTAATAACTCTTAATATAAATCTTTGTTTAGATCTATTATAATGAGTACAGAAGGAGACACACAGCGCTCCTCCAGCCGGTCTCAGGCCTCTGATCCTCCTCTCTCACAGGTACACTTAATGATGAGTTATTTTACAAATAAGCAATAATTACAATAACAGTTGAACCATTTCTTTTATTTTACTTATATACTGTCCTGTTGATCACACAAAATCTCTCTTTATACATAACGAGTGGTGTAGAAGGAAATCAGAACTTTCCGGAGTTAGTGTTATTGTTTTGGTCTTTAGGTGTGTGAGGACGTGAAAACTGAGTCTTCAGATGGAGGGACACCTGAAGTGTCAGAAGTCTGCGTGAAGAAAGAGGAGACGCTGGAGCTGGACATCCACAAATATGAGGACGACCTCGACAACACCCCTGAAGACATCTGCGTTAAAGAGGAAGACTCTGACCAAGACTACCTGTGTAAGACATCACTAATGCTGCACCCTACACCATATCTAGTGCATTTAAAAGCACAATACACTGTTCCATTAGGTCAGAGGTAACGTTTGAAATGGTTTATTCATTCATAGATTTATGATATAATAAGTGCATAAGCCTTTCTGAGAGAAATAAAGTTCATACTATAATGTATAGATTTCATGATAACATAAGGCACTGATTTTATTTAGTTTCTTTCCGGTTCTTCAGGAAGAGGCAAAGCTACGTGCAAGATATTTTTTTTCCTTTATAAAAACAGATTTTCAGGTTTATATACAGTATAAATTCTGCCAATTCTTAAAGAAAAGGTTAGAAATTATTATTGTTATTGATTAGTTGTTTAATCCTTTGGTTAACTTGCCAATCAGAAAATAATAAATAGATTGGATTATTAGTCACATGTACCTTACAGCACAGTGATATTCACATATCTCCGTTAGGAAGCTTGAGTCAGAGCTCAGGGTCAGACAGGACACCGCGCTCTCTGACGCAGATAGGGTTAAGGGCCTTGCTCAAGGGCTCAACAGTGGAGGCTTTCTGCGGTGCTGGGACTCAAACCCCCGTCCTTCCATTCAGCAACCCAGAGCCTTAAACATTTGAGCCACTGTATATTTCCTCAGATATACAGACACATTACAGAAACATATGACATCATTCTTTGCCATTGTGTGTTCTCTACTCCCAGACTGTGAGATTTGTAAATCCTTCTTCTTCAACAAGTGTGAGGTTCATGGCCCGCCTCTCTTCATCCCTGATACTCCTGTTCCCCTGGGCGTCTCTGACCGAGCCAGACTGACTCTTCCTGCTGGACTAGAGATTCAGAAGTCCTGTATTCTGACGCAGGTCTGGGAGTGTTTAATAAGGGGGAGACTGTTCCAGTAGGTGCACATTTCGGACCCTACCAGGGAGAACTGGTGGACCGAGAGGAAGCCATGAACAGCCGATACTCCTGGGTGGTGAGTTTGTTATAAATCACTTAGAAAGATTTAATAAAATGAACCTTTAATGAAGATTTCCTATATGTGCATTTTAAACAGCAAAACATTACCACTAGATGAAGGTTACTTCAATCAATATCAGTTTATTCTTACTGACTGTGTGGAGACACTTTAAACACAGCTTACTAATAACTAAAATAATTTATGTTCACTCTAACCTCTTTTCAGAGATATATTCATATAAAACAGTTGAGTTTCACCAAATGTGCTTTTGAATTAAATTACATGCATATGTTGTTTAAGCTTTAAAAAACTCTTAACTTATCAAAACTCCAATAAATCATTAGAGTGTGTTTTAAGGCATCAAGGTTAAATTTACACAGGAGTTCTCGTCGGATAGAAAAAAATTTACAAGCTAAATATATTTGACTTTAAGCCAAATCTTCGAATCTGGATCAGTCATTTATTCAGAACCAGAGCAATGCAACCAAAATAAGCTTGCAAACACTTCTGCCAAACACATAATTAGGACTGGTGCTAAACTTGTTTAATGCCAGAACTGACATGAAAGTTGGGTGCCTTTGTAGCTGTCTGTTTAAAATGCCCTAAAAAATTTTTTTTTTAAACAAAAAAAAAAAAAACAGTATTTATTAGTGAGGTCTGATTGAACATCACAGATTATCCAAGACATAAATCCTAAGTAAAACCTTAATTTGGCTAAATTCTGATGAAAAACATTACCTTTTAACATCCTGAGACCTGCACTCTAATGTTGTGTAGTAGGAATGGGAATCAGCAGTCACCCCCTGATACGACATTATTACAATACCTCTGTGCCAATTTTTTAAATCTGCAATTCTACAAATATCATGGTTTTATAAATATCATGAATCAATATTACATTTGTGCTGATTTTGTTAAAGTTTTTAACATTAATTTTCTCACTTCAACACGTGTAGCATTAAAACAATAGAAACTAACTCCAAATACACAAGTTTAACATTTAATTTTTATTAAATTAAACACAATTCACTCACACCACACGGAATGGAAATGTGAGAATAGTTTAGAGGGCCACTCATAGGATTATAAAGAAACGGCAAAGTATTGCTTCCTCAAATGCCTCCGTGCAGGTCAATGGCTGCGAGTGGGTTCTAACGCATGAGATTTTTAACTGATTTGTTGTTGTTGTTGTTGTTTTGAGACTGGTGTAAGTGTTAATGGGTGTCTGAGACCAATTCTCTCACAGCTGTATAACGCCTTAAAAAAATTTTCTGTTGCACCACCCGGAAGCTCCTTTGTTCTGAATCAGTTTTTGTTTCACAAAATTTAGACAATGTAGTAAATTGTCAGGTCAGTGAATAAATGTCATGTCCTCTACATACATTCAGACCTCAAGAGGTTAGCTCTTGCTGGAATTCTCTCGAAGGGCTGACTCTGCTCTCCAGATAGCAGGAATTTAAATGTGGTCATACTGTGTTATGAAGCTTTACATCAGCAGTACATTGCTGCATAAGAATGTGACTGTGTCACTGTAGACAAAGAAATTCAATTTTATTTGTATGGCGCTTTTAACAATTGACATTGTCGCAAAGCAGTTTACACAATCAAAAGAATTATGGAAGTTTTTTTTTTCCCCCAATTTTTTTTCTCCCTAATTTAGTCGTGTCCAATTCCTCCCCGTCACTAGGGGGCTCCCACATTAAGGCTACTACTACCACTCAGCCGGCAGGGCCGAAGACCGTCACGTGTTTCCTCTGAACCACATGACGCCAGCCGACTGCATCTTTTCGAACTGCTCGCTCACGCACCGTTGGGGGCGGCGTAACACACTCAGAGGACAGCACTATCCGCTCCTTTCGTTGCGCGAGCTCGCAGATGCCTCTGATTGGCTGACGAGCCGTGATTAATGTGGGAGCACTAAGTACCTCTCATCCCTCCCCTCTGAGAGAGCTCGGCCAATCAGCTCTCTCTAGACCTCCGGCTGCGAGAGGTTACAGCATCACCTGGGATTCGAACTGGCGATCTCCGGATGATAGGGCGTGTGCTTTACCACTGTGCCACTCTGAGGCCCTAGAATTATGGAAGTTTGTATGAAATGTGTAGGAATCAAAATGACTAGATTGTCCTTGAGCAAGCCAAGGGCGTGGGAAAGGGGAAAAACTCCCTGAGATGGCAGTAGGAATAAACTTTGAGGGGAACCAGATGCAACAGGGAACCCATCCTCATCTGGGTGATAACAAATAGCAGGGCTTGATCTGCAATCATACTGTGTGTTAGGAGGCTGAAAGTTCATTATAACAGGAGATGTGTTTAAGTTCATATGGAGTCCAGTTCGTTATTGGAGGCTCAGGTAGACTGTAGGAAACTCCAGTCCAAAACTGCATCAGCTGAGGCCAGGACCGCCTTTATGTCCCAGACAGACCACACGGGGCATCCATGCGACGAGATCTCCAACCAGAAGCGGGGCACCAGGACGAGTCAGACAGGTCCAGAGGGCAGAGGGGGTCTGGCTCACTGGCAGCTCAGGAGCGACATGTGTAGCTCGACAGCGAGACTGGGAAAGTTAAGGAGAGAGAGCAGAGCAGAGGAGAGGAGAGATAACAGCTGGGTATGGTCACAGGGTGGGAAACCACTCACAGCAAGACCAGCAACTTACTCAATTACAAGACTAGCAACAGCATGACTGCTGAAGGTGATGCCTCACTGGCAGAGGAACTAGATTGGTTCTAGATTGAGAACAGCAGTGACCGTCCTGACGTCTCCATCAATCTCCAACAACAAACAAATTTATTTATCATGTAAATTAAATCAATTGTATTGGCGGTTATACAAGTCAGTTGATAAACGTTTGTACTTGATCCTACTTAAGGGTCAACTATAGGTCTTTCTAAGGTCCCACCGGGACTTGGCCAGGGTCATCTTTACCCTTTGATGCCCTCAGTGACAGGGCTGCATACAGATGCTTGATCAGATTGAGCTCTGATGACTTTGGAGGTCATGTAAACTTGAACTCTGTCATGTGCCTTAAACCATCCATGAACATTTTTTCCAGTGGGCAGGGAACCTTATCCAGCTGTCAGTAGGGAATATGTTCCATGAAAGGTGTACTTAAAACCCATCCACATAAATTTCAGAACACAAGGACCACTTTTTCTCAAACCACTTTTGGTCGGTACCTACCACTGCCTGCTGGGAAGGCGTGTGATGTTCTCACCCAGTTGTCTAGCCATCACAATTTGGTCCTTGTCAAAGACTCTCAGATCCTTATGCGTGCCCATTTTTCCCGCTTTGAGAACTGACTGTTCACTTGATGCCTAACATTTTCTAACCCTTGACAAGTGCTACTGTAGCAGGATAATCAGTGATCTTTACTTCATATGTCAGTGGTTTTTGTGTTAATGAGTACATGTCTCGTTAGATCACAAACTGCATGTCATTGGATTTGCACGGGTGCTTTAATCACTTTACAGTAAAGTTGGATTTTATCTAATCCGTTTTTTTAAAGTTACCTTAGAACTTTTTCTGCAAAACAAAAGATATCAAGAACATTTATTTCTGCCTTCATGATAATGGAAAAATTGTCCTTATTCTGGTACCTGTGGCTGTGTACCTCATTTAAGTTTAATTGATTAATAAAGAAATGGAAATATATGGTGTTTTTCTACAGATCTACAGGAGCAGGCAGTGTGAAGAATACATAGATGCCACAAGAGAAGTGCATGCAAATTGGATGAGGTGAGGAATTCTCCAGTTGTTGGTGCAGTGGTAGGTCAGAGGATTAAGGCACAGAGTTACCGATCGGAAGGTCTGTGGTTTATATTTACATTTGGTAGATGCCCTTATCTAGATCGACTTACATTTTTATCTCATTATAAATCTGAGCAGTTGAGGGCCTTGCTCAAGGGCGCAACAGTGGCAACTTGGTGGTTATGGAATTTGAACCTGGGATGTATAGTTCAATGCCTTAACCACTGCGCTACCCCTAACCCCTATCCTCAGCTCCACCAGGTTGCCACTGTTGAGCCCTTGAGAAAGGCCCTTAACCCCATCTGCTCCAGGGATACTCTGTATAATTGAAAGAAAGAATTTCTCTGTGCTGTAATGTATATGTGACAAATAAAGGCTTAAAACTTTAAAACTGTTTAGTAACAGTTTACAGCTCTTGAATTTTGTAATGAATTTGTCCTATTCCTCTCACTGTTGCATTTCTCATGCTTTATCTTGATCTGTAATTCTGATATTACTTTTCTGCCTTTTTGTCACATTCTTGTAGGTATGTGAATTGCGCTCGTAATAATGAAGAACAGAATCTTGTGGCATTTCAGTATCGAGGTGGAATTCTGTATCGGTGCTGTCGACCCATTAACCCAGGACAGGAGCTCTTAGTGTGGTATGAAGAGGAGTACGCCAAAGACCTCAGTCCTGCCTTTGACTACCTGTGGAACAAAAAGTCCTCCACAAATGGTAAAGTCCATACTGCAAATCACTTCAGTTCTATTCAATTTTATTTTAAAGTAGATAAGCCTGAAAATTTGAGGTTTATTCGGATCTGCACTGGCATCCCTTTGGGCAGGAGGACTAACATGTACAGCTTGACTATAGCTTTCATGAAGTTCAAGATGTTCACCTTTACCCTAGAGGAAAGCTATTGAAAAAGAAAATGCTTGAATAAACATATTTAAATCAAGACTTTTAATTGAGAATGTTCCATATTTGGGGAACTCTGCAGGAAAACGATCTATCCCCTGCTATAGGGGAACATCATTATTGTAGGTGCTAATAAATAATGTAGTAAATCCAAATAATGTAGTTTCACCAGAAAGATGAATTGAAGGACTAAAAGCCACATTATAATAAAAGTGACCTTGTTTTTATTATATTTATTGTTTATGAATAAATTTATTATTGTTTATTCATTATTTATTTATTACAAAAATGGCCTGAGCATTAATTAGTCCCAACAAAGGTCGTTATGCCTGTCTTTTGGGTAGTCCGTGCTGGTTACCTGAACCTTTCCACCCGCGCACCCATGTAGTCTAGTAAGTCTTCAGATTAGTAAGTCTTCATTTATGTAGAATCTCTCATGTCTTAAGTGTTCAGTTTCTGATATTTTTTGCTTTCACTTCCCCAGAATCAAACACCACTCTTCACCACTGTTCATACTGTGGAAAGAGTTTCGGTTATCAGAATGCCCTCAAAACACATGAGTGCATTCATACAGTAGAGAAGCCGTATCACTGCTCACAGTGTGGAAAGAGTTTTACTCAGCGAAGAAACCTTAAAGATCACCAGCTCCTTCACACAGGAGAGAGGCCGTACCAATGCTTGCAGTGCGGAAAGAGATTTACTCAGCGGTGTAACCTCTCCCGACACCAGCGCCTTCACACAGGAGAGAAGCCGTATCAGTGCCCGCAGTGTGGAAAGAGTTTTGCTCAGCCAGGTGCTTTCCAAGAACACCAGCGCATTCACACAGGAGAGAGGCCGTATCAGTGCTCACAGTGTGGAAAGAGTTTCCCTCTGCAGGGTACTCTTCGAAAACACCAGCGCATCCACACTGGAGAGAGGCCATATCAGTGCTCGCAGTGTGGAAAAACTTTTACTCAGAATAGTGCATTTCGACAACACCAGCGCATTCACACTGGAGAGAAGCGGCATCAGTGCTCACAATGTGGGAAAAGATTTACTCACCAGAGAACCCTTCAAGTCCATCAGCTCACTCACTCCGGAGAAAAGCCGTATAAGTGCTTACAGTGTGGGAAAAGTTTTACTCGGCAGAGTACACTTCACGAACACCAGCGCCTTCACGCAGGAGGGAAGCCGTATCACTGTTCAGAGTGTGGAAAATGTTTTAATTGCAAGAGTCGTCTCCAGTTACACTGGTCCTTTCACACAGGGGAGAAGCCGCATCAGTGCTCACAGTGTGCGAAATGTTTTACTTGCAAGAGTCATCTCCAGCGACACGAGCGCATTCACACTGGCGAGAAGCCGCATCAGTGCTCACTGTGCGAAAAGAGGTTTACTCAATACAGTACTTTAAAAAAACACCAACGCATTCACACTGGCGAGAAGCCGTATCAATGCTCACAGTGTGGAAAGAGTTTTGCTCATCACAGTACTTTAAAAAAACACCAACGCATTCACACCGGGGAGAAGCCGTATCATTGCTCACAGTGTGGAAAGAGTTTTACTCAGCAAAGTAATCTCAAAGATCACGAGCGCCTTCACACAGGAGAGAAGCCGTATCAGTGTTCCGAGTGTGGAAATAGTTTTTCTCAGCAACGTAACCTCAAAGATCACCAGCGTATTCACACGGGAGAGAGGCCGTATCAGTGCTTACAGTGTGGGAAGAGTTTTAATCGACCGAGTACTCTCCAACAACACCAGCGTGTTCATATCGGAGAGATGCTGTAACCCTGCTTTTGGCATAAAAATACATTAATTTATTTAGTTAAAACAAGATCCAAAAGTGCATTGACTTGCATGATTTACAGTACTGTTTGGGATTAAAATTGTCTGTACCCTAAACCGCATTTCCATGGAAGGAAAAACATTTAACCTCATAGTAATGTTTAAAATATATTTTCTTTCATAAGTAGTTGTAACATAATTTATCATCACAAAATTATGAACTCATTACAACACTATTACCAGTGCAGTTCTGCCAGAGAGATAGAAGAAGGTTTTTTTCATCAATTCAATTAAATTTTATTTATATAGCGCTTTTAACAATGTTCATTGTGTCAAAGCAGTTTAACAAAAAAAAATTGTAAAGAAAATTTATGGAAGTGTGTATGTATGAGAAAAATGTGTCTAGATAATTGAGATGAATGAGTGAATGATGAATAAAATGTCTCTGATGAGTACACCAAGGGTGATGGCGACAGTGGCAAGGAAAAACTACCTGAGATGGCAATAGGAAGAAACCTTGAGAGGAACCAGACTCAACAGGGAACCCATCCTCATCTGGGTGATAACGGATAACAGAAATTATATAACATCATGTGTGTTATGCAGCTGAAAGTTCAATGTAACAGACGTTCTTTAAATTAACATGGAGTTCAGTTCAGCACAGGGATGAGTCAGTAGGTGCAAAGGGCAGATGGGTTCTGGATCACTGGAAGCACAGGAGCAGCATGTGTAGATCCAACCATCATAAAGCAGAATCCAGCTGGAGTTGGTCCTTCTCTTGATGCCTCAGGAACCTCGCAGGGTTGGCCTTTGTCTTCTGAATCTCCAGATGCCTTGGGATGGGTAGAAGAATACAGAACAGAGGGAGAGAATTAGCGGAGTTGCCATTCAGGATAGATGTACTGGAGTATGAGGTTATCAATAAACTCCTCAAATGTAAATAGGGTAGAAACAGTACTTTCATTTCAGTTCATGCTGAGGTTCATGTGAGCATCTGTGGTAAATGTCTCTGAGATGTGGAGCTGCTCTTGTGTGTAGATTTTTTGTCTTTGGGAAAGTCGGATGTCAGACAGCAATGTGGACTCAAGCCTATGCCGTAGTCTACAGCTTTTATACTTCTACATTAGTGTGTCTCTGTCGCTCTGCAAGTACTCCGCCAAACCACGTTGGTGGGATTTCTACCCATTGTTCTGAGTCACTTTGCCACTATCTGCTGAGTGTGTTTAAAAATGAACTACAATTAGAATTCCACTAGGATATATTCTATGCCCCCAAAATGAATGTATGTATGAAAATGGGCTTAAATCTAAAATGGCTAATGCTACACTTCAATTAAAGCTGAAACTCTTTGCTCACAAAGTTTTTAAAGTGATTTTTATGATGAAGTGGTGTGGTGAAGGCCAAATGTAAAAAAAGAAAAAAAAAAGCCATCAGAGGGTTTCTGGCAAGCAAACCCTACCATAGGAGCTGCAAATGCAGAAGCAAAATCTATGGCATGGCAAAGGTTTGGAGAGGCCATGGAAAGTGACTTTCAGTTAGCCTCAAAGAGGTTCTGGGAAACTGGCAGCTCAGGATGGGGAAAGCAAGCTACTATTTCACTTGCCTGGTGAAATTTATTGAGGATTGGAAGAGCACTTTGAGAAACCTTTGGCCCTGAGTAAGGTGCCCCATTGCAAGAGGTAGAACTGGAAGCAGCAGGTGAGTCTGACACCATCTCTTGAGCTAAACTTAAGTAACTTAAGTGAAGACTAACTAAGTAGTTAAACAATTCTGTAGTGGCAAGGCTTTGGGGGTAGAAAAGGTATTTGTTTAAATATCATGGTTAGCATGACCGTACTTCATCATATGGACTTTGTGTACACTGGCTTTGGACTGGCAAATTGGGGTGCTGGTCCAAATCTTGGGTATCACCCTCCTCAGCTTCCATGGCATAGTATTTGGAAGCAGTACTGGAAAGGAGGATAGTCAAGCCTTTGATCCAAACTTGGGCTCAGTGAAATAACTTTTTACTTTTTACTTTTGCACTCACTCATCATCCTTACCGCTTAATCCTGTATTCAGGGTCACCGGGGCCTGGAGCCTATCCCAGGAGACTTAGAGCACATGGCAGGGTACACCCTGGACAGGGTGCCAATCCATCGCAGGGCACACACATACACACACTACGGGCAATTTGGAACGCCAATTAGCCCAACATGTCTTTGGACTTTTGGAAACCCACCAAGCCTGAACATGCAAACTCCATGCACACAGAGACAGGAATCGAGCCTGGCCGGGGATCGAACCTGGCGGTGCAAGGCAACAGTGCTAACCACTACACCATTGTGCTGCCCTTTTTACTTTTGCAAATGATTAAATTCACCTGGGAGTTGGCCAATCCAGTCTACATGTGTTTTGTGGACTTGGATACGGCCTATGACTGGGTTTCGGGAGAGATTCTGTGGGGAGTGCTTCAGGAATACAGGATATTGGGGTCACTTTTGTGGGCCATCAGGTCCTTCTATATCCAGGATAAAAATTGCATATTCTTAGCATTAAAAGGCTGTGAAAAGCAGTTGTAACAAGATGCAAGAAATCTCCATCATGATATCTTCAAGGACAGTATTGCCAGCATGACAATAAGCACAGTGTCATTAAAACTAGGGGCTAAGCAAGCATGACTTTATTAAAGGGTGTATAAGGAATGTTATTAATTAGGCATTGACTTGGGATGAACTTTTCTTTGGAGGAAATAGGTAATGGTTGCCAGGTTTACTATGCCCTGTGCTGAGGGAATTTCTGCGGAGCTTCTTCCCTCTAGCCAACCTACTAACAATTGCACCCACTCTAAACCTCAAAAGAACATTTTATGGAGCCTTATACCAAATTAAGAAGATATGGCAGTCACCAGACAGACAAACTTTCAACAAAATGAGTTTTATTTAACCAAAAAATTAGGATTGTCTAATCCTAATGTGATGCAAGGGCTTACAGAAAGGTGCACATTGGATCATTACTGGATTTGCGGACATTTGGATCAGATCTGTACCAAAGAGTCCATTTACAATAGACAAGCTGTGGGACACTGTTGCAATCAATACCTTATTTTAACGAAGCAGACAATAGTTTTTAGGTCACATTTCCTAATTAAAAATAAAATTTTTTTAGTACGTTTTGTTATTTATGCATTAAGTGTGTGTCTTTTGATGGTTAGATTATGATTAAAAATAACTGCAACACCCGCTCCACTATCCGTTAGACTTGACTGATTTACATAACTAAACCTGGCGAAAATCTGCTTCATTCAATGCTACATACTTGTTTTTCAATTCACGTTTCTGTTAAAAACAGTAAATTAAACTCCTGATCAGTGATCTTTTAATTAGCAATGAGTGTTCTAGATGCAAGAGATCTATTATTGAACAGGCTGAGCTTCAGATGAGTGGTGTTGCCTGTGCATTCAGTATAATCCGATTTTCTGTTGATTAGATTACTAAAACAGATTTACTCTGTCCCTTAAAATTTTTGTTTTGCTTGGGGAACAGACACGGTCTCAATATGGCGGAACCTGATTGACTACATGCAGCTAGCAGACCCAATGGTTTTAGCCCGTTTGTCTGCTCCCTGGCCTGTCCTTGGGATAGTCAGTGATTAACTAGGCCTGTTCTGAAACTATGAGTAGCAGCAAGAAATTAGAAATTAGAGCAGCACTGTCCCAAGTGGGATTGAAGCCGTCCTGCCTTAAAAAGTTTGTCAATTATCTATAAAGTCCACATTGGTTTTAGGGCACCACCTGGACATCCAGCGGTTTAGCGACCATATCCTGCTTTAGATGAAACTCGAAAAATTAAAATATCATGCAAAAGTTAATTTATTTCAGTAATGCAACTTAAAAGGTTAAAATAATATGAGATAGACTCATTACATGCAAAGCAAGATGGTTCAAGCCGTGATTTGTCATAATTGAGATGATTATGGCTTATAGCTCATGAAAACCCCAAATCCACAATCTCAGAAAATTTGAATATTGTGGAAAGGTTCAATATTTTAGGCTCAAAATGGTCCCATTTTAATCAGCTAATTAAGCCATAACACCTGCAAAGGGTTCCTGAGCATTTAAATGGTCTCTCAGTCTTGTTCAGTAGGAAGCACAATCACGGTAAAGACCTTACAGTTGTGCAGAAAACCATAATTGACATCCTCCATAAGGAGGGAAAGCCTCAAAAGGTAATGCGTGGAAGAAAAAGGTGCACAAGCATCAGGGATGACCGCAGCCTGGAGAGGATTGTCAGTAAAAGGCCGTTCAAAAGTGTTAGGGACTTTCACAAGGAGTGGACTGAGGCTGGAGTCAGAGCATCAAGAGCCACACAGACGGATCCAGGACATGGGCTTCAAATGTCATATTCCTCTTGTCAAGCGACTACTGAACAACAAACAACGTCAGAAGCACTTTACCTGGGCTAAAGAAAAAAAGAACTGGTCTGTTGCTCAGTGGTGCAACTTTTGCATCTCATTTGGAAACCCAGAGTCTGGAGGAAGAATGGAGAGGCACACACTGCAAGATGCTTGAAGTCCAGTATGAAGTTTCCATACTCTGTGTTGATTTGGGAAGCCATGTCCTCTGCTGGTGTTGGTCCACTGTGCTTTATTAAGAGCAGGGTCAACGCAGCCGTCAACCAGGAGATTTTGGAGCACTTCACGCTTCCTTCCTCAGACGAGCTTTATGGGGGTGCTGGGTTCATTTTCCAGCAGGACTTGGCACCTGCACGCACTGCCAAAAGCACCTAAACTTGGTTCAGTGACCGTGAGATTACTGTGCTTGATTGGCCAGCAAACTCGCCTGACCTGAACCCCCTAGAGAATCTATGATGCATTTCCAGGAGAAAGATGAGAGACATGAGACCGAACAATGCAGAAGAGCTGAAGGCCGCTATTGAAACATCCTGGTCTTCTATAACACCTCAGCAGTGCCACAGGCTGATAGCTTCCATGCCACGCCGCATTGAGGCAGTAACTGCTGCAAAAGGGGCCCAAACCAAGTACTGAGTACATATGCATACTTATACTTTTCAGAGGTCCGATAGTGTTCTATGTGCAATCTTTGTTTTATTGATTGCATGTAATATTCTAATTTTCTGAGATTGTGGATTTGGGGTTTTCATGAGCTGTATGCTTGAACTATCTTGCTTTGCGTGTAATGAGTCTATCTCATATATTAGTTTCATCTTTTAAGTTGCATTACTGAAATAAATTAACTTTTGCTCGATATTCTAATTTTTTTTTTTTTTTTAGAGTTTCACCTGTACAAGCCACGTCACCACTTTGCACTGAATTGAACCCAAAGTATTTTATTTAATCTGGCATTGCCTTCACTAACTTAACCACCTCTACAAAATTACTCTTACTAACCTCTGACTGACAAACGCATCTGTCTTTAACTCCAGCAGTGTAAACTAATGGTACAGTCTTCTATGATACTTCATCAGAGTGATAACTAATATAAACCTATTCAAGATTAAGCTATTACTAACAACTTCAGAAGAAATTTATTCTCTGTCCTATGCATACGCATTTTGTAGCATCTCTCACTGGTGGTATTTGTCATGCCGTTACTGTTGCTTATTTTAACTTGTATATTGTGAAGTTGTCTGTTTTTTGTCTTGTTTTCTTGTATTTAATTATTATGTTTTCCACATTCTGTCTCATCGCACTGGGTTTGTTTTCTGAGCTATTCATTTTGGCAAGAGCCTTGGCAAAAGTCTGCTTTATATTTAGCGCTAATTGCTAGATGTTTATTACATTGTATTACTGGAAATTCACTTCAACTTTTTACTCCATTAGTTTTCCTTATCAACGTCCCAATATACTGTAATATACTATGTGCTTCTTCCTCTATTGTGTTACATTATTAGCTACAGTATTTTTTTCCGGACTATTGATTGGGTTTTTTTTTTTATCATTTTTTCCTTTTTTTTTTTTTTTTTTTAAGTTGTTTAAATGTTTTATTTCTATTTCCACCATGGTACACATTTCCTTTTTTTAAATTACCCTTATGAGAATGGTTTCTCATGGTGTCAATAAAATTAATTCTTTTGGTTTTCATCTACTTCTTTTACTTCATTATTGTTACCTAATGACTCTTCTTCATGTCTTATTTCTACAGTATATTCTTATTTCTACTGTATATACTTTCTCCACTTAACATTTTCTATGATCCGTCTCTGTATTCTCATTTCCCTCTCTTGCTGATTATTTATACAACTCTTAATTATTATTGGATCGTGAAGTGATGTCTCCCGTGTGCATACTGTATACCTGCAATTGCAAAAGATTGTAGTGTTAAGTCTATTGCACATTCTGTAATATCAGTGCTATTACATCTAGTTCCCGCACCATAATTCATAAATGCTAAACCTTTGTTCATGCTAAAATCCCCCACTATTATCCCACTGCCATCTTTTTATCTATTAAATTTTGCTTTTAGCCGTGTCTCCGGTATACATGTAATTTGTTTAGACAATATCATGTCAGTTTCAGACTTAAGTGTTAAGTGCTCCTCCATTTAATCCTCCATTTAATCTTTTGATAATTTTCACAGCTTATTCTGTCTATTCCAAATGTTTTATGTCTGTTTGCCATAATCCTTGCTGTAGTTTTTTTGTCTTTAATGAGCAATTTATTACATCTATCATACATTTTGCCCCATACTAATACTTTTTTTTACTTAAGCAATTTCCCCACACTGTCACTTTTACCCCTTGTTTACTGTATATGCCACTGTGTGTTATTCCTTGATTTGTTTTGATCATCTAAATTTCTGCTGCCATTTTAATAGATTCACATCCCCTGAATTTCCCCCCACTGTGTTCACGTCCAAAATCACAGCAGTTGAGTTTAGTTCCCGCTTCACACTCTCCATGTTCGTGTTCCCCTGAACATCTTCCACACCTTTGCTTTGCTCTGCGTGCTGGTGCTACATGCCCATACTTCTGGTGTGTATAGTTTTACTTTATAATTTATATATCTTAAAAGTGACAATTTTCTTTCATCACATTCCAGCACTGCTATTAAACTATCATATCTCATCCAGTTTCTTGTAATTTTTTTTCTTTTAACTTCATTTTCCCTCCTGTGTTTTTGTTGCTTAATTTCTTCTACCATTAGTGTTGTTGGTGTCCCTGATGACACAGTTAGGTTAGGTTGATAGATAATGCTGGATCCCTACACACTCTGATAAAAACCAGGACAGCTTAATTATATAGGCATTTCTTTGATTGCATGTACTTTTGTTTCAGTAAAATTGGCCTAGATTTTTATAAGATGTCCAAATAATTTTTCAGTTAAAGACAATTTTGATTTCTCAGTGGTAGGTTTCTCGCCTGTCATGCGGATGGCTCCGGTTCAATTTACACTCAATGTCCAAACCCATGCCCGGATAAAATGGGAGGGTTGCATTATACAACATTATTATTATTATTATTATTATTATTATTAGTTTGTTATTGTTTAAAGGAAGGTCATCACCTGGCCTATACAATAGTAACACAAACGTTCGAGCAGTCATCATGTCTAAACAAGGAACCAAAGCACAACTGATTGAGTAAATTATCGTACGGGAACGGCTTATGAAGTATACAACAGAATATAAAAAATGATCGGCAGCTTTATAAAAACCCGTTTTGTGGCTGCACTATTACCAAGTATGGTATCAAGGAGAAGAGCAACTGGTGCCAAGAGGAATCATAAATTAAGGTTATGTGAGGTTATTAATATCTGTTTATTTCATATTTTCCTTTATTTACATGTCTTTTCCAAATGTTTTTTATTTGTTTGTTTTTTTATGCTAAAATATAATTATAATGGTGGAAATTGTAATATTGATAATATTTTTGGGTGGTTGGAACAGATTATCTGTATTTACATTAATTCCAATGGGAAAATGTGTTTCGCAATACGAAATTTCACCTCAAGAACATGTCTCAGCAACTGATTAAATTTATGGTAATATAGTACTTACAGTATATATAGTGTGTGTGCCAGTAAAAAAAAAACATTCTCCTTCAGTGTTTTTTTTTTTCTTCTATGTCTGCAATTTCAATAATATGTTGGTAAATTCCACATTAACCTTGGGAAATTAAAAATCAGTACTGTAGCAGTGATTTTGTATTTTGTCCGCCTGGAGATGCCGTAGACACCACGTGTCTAAAATGGCTCCGCCACCTGCGCATGCGTGACACAAATCGGGTAGCAACATAAATCATTTTGAGACATCCCACCCCCCCTCCCCAATCCCAGAAACCATTACTGAGGAAAAGCCGCTACTCGTTTGATCCTCTTTATCACATGCACACATTTCTGACAGAGTTTTGCAGTTACCGCTAGATGTGATGGAGTTAAAAATAAAAACACCATACCGTGTGTGTTTGTGAGGATTTAAAAGCTCGCTGTGCTTTAACCACAGAGGTAAGTTGATCTGAAAGCGGTGAGGCCGAATCCCAAATGGAGCTTGACTTGACTGGTAGAGTGCACTACAGTGGGTATGACGTAATGCAGTGTGCGCCCTAGGCAGTGCACTACTTATCCCGGTAGGGGGCGTTTGGGATTCGGCCTTAGCGCTGTTTTTTCTGTTTTTAATCTGTTTATTTGTGCGTTTAAGTCAGATTTTACTGCCAGCTCAAACTACTCATGAGAGAAACAAATACAACTTATTACTGTTGGTGTATACAGGTTTTTAAATATTTCTGTTATTTTCTGTTTTATAGAAATGTCAGATGTTGTTTGTTGTTGTTGTCATTAACTTGAGTCCTTGTTTAGATCTGTAATAATGAGTACAGAGGGAGACGTATTGCACTTCTCCAGGCACTCTCAGGCTACTGATCCTCCTCTCTCACAGGTACGGTTAATGATGAGTTATGTAGCATTAATAATAAGAATAATGAAAATAATAATGATAATAATAATTAAAAATTATTAGCTGTGTGAGGACACGAGACCAGAGACATCAGATGGAGGGACGGCCGAGGTGTTCGAAGTCCGTGTGAAGAAGGAGAGGCTGGAGCTGGACATCTCCGACCATGATGACAACCTCGACAACATACCTGAAGTTATTTCCATTAAAGTGGAAGATCCTGAGCACAACGACTACCTCTGTAAGACCTCAGAGTAACACTCTCACTATTCCATTCCACTCCACACACTAGGCAGGGGAATCAGCAGTCACCTCCCGATACCATGTTATCATGATACCCCAGAGCCTATTTCATTAATATTGTGATTCTGTAAATGTCATGATTTTATGAATATTCCAATTTGATATTACATTTTTGCCAAATTTTGTTACATTTTCAACCCTCGAGTTCGATCCCCGGGTGATGCTGTTACCTCTCACAGCCGGAGGTCTAGAGAGAGCTGATTGGCCGAGCTCTCTCAGAGGGGAGGGATGAGAGGTACTAAATAGTGCTCCCACATTAATCACGGCTCTACAGCCAATCAGGGGTGTCCGTGAGCTCACAAAAGCAGAAGGAGCGGATAGCGCTGTCCTCTGAGTGTGTTACGCAGCCCTCAACAGTTCGTGAGCGAGCGGTTTGAAAAGATGCAGTCGGCTGGCGTCAAGTGGTTCGGAGGAAACACGTGAAAGTCTTCGCCCTCCCGGCTGAGTGGTAGTAGTAACCTTAATGTGGGAGCCCCTAGTGACGGGGAGGATTTGGACACGACTAAATAAAGTAACGCCATAAAAATGCGTATCTGTTGCATCATTCACAAGCTTCCACACGTGGTACAAAATCGTTTATATCTGCGGCTGATCAGTCGATCACAGATCACGGCCAATCACACTGAAAATGAGACAATTCTAGTCACTGGCTGATCGACCATGTCATCTCTATTATAAATGTAAAAATAGTTCTAAAAAAAATTCTTTTTTGGAGTCATTGTGGCGATATGTCAATCAACAGACAAAAGAATCACGATTCATAACTGAATTCACCCCCCGCCCATCCCTGAGGATTAAATGTATCTCTGCCATCCGACATAATAATTATTTCTTAACAAACTCACAAAATAATTAACTCCTACCACACGGGGATGCCAGTGCTGAGGGGTAAGAGGGTAAGAGGGTGCTGGACTGTTTTTAGCTTTAGTCAGTTCAGAGAGCGGAGAATTGGGGATGTATGGGAGAACTTGGATGTGCAAGATGTGCAGCTGCATTCTGGATCAGCTGGTGGACAGTGGCAAACCTGCCAGGAGTGACTTGCAGTGGCAAACCTGCCAGGAGTGACTTGCAGTAGTCCAATCTTGAAATAACAAGGGACTGAGGGACCTGAGTATAAGTAAGCAGTGTGTAAAGAAAATGACAGATGATTGTCCAGATTTACCCCAAGATTGTGGGCAGTGACTGAAGGAGTGATCTGAGTGTTGTCCAGAGAGATCACAAGGTCTTGACCAGGGGGTGAGTCACCAGGGATGAACAGCAGTTCAGTTTTACTGAGATTGAGCTTCAGCTGATGAGCTGCCATTCAGGATGAGATGTCTCCCAGAAATGCTGAGATCCGGGTGGAAACCTGAGTGTCTGAGGTAGGAAAAGAGAAAGTTGTGTGTCATCTGCATAACAATAGTATGAAAATCCATACGATGATATGACCTTACCAAGAGTATAGAGGGAGAACAGAAGAGGGACAAGTACTAACCCCTGTGGGACACAAATAGAGTATCTGCATGGAGCAGATGTGAACCCCCTCCATGGCACCTCATATGACTCATCTTCTAGGTAAAAAGCAACTCATTGGCATCCCGTACCACAGATGGCTTGTAAGAATAGATAAGAGAATCTTGTGGTCCACTGTAGAATGCAGGTGAGAGGTCCGGGACAGATGACGGTATGGCTGATCTAGCAACATAGAGCTTCTCAGTGACAGCCAGAAGGGCAGTCTCTGTGGAATGTTTCGCATTGAATTCAGATTGGTTGGGATCATTGAGGTTGCTCTGTAAGAGATAGAGAGACATTTTGATTGTAAACAGTGCGTTCAAAAATTTTAGAAAGAAAACAGAGAAGATACTGATTTCCAGTGGGTCCAGGCAGGGTTTCTTGAGGATGGGAATAACCGTTGCTTTTCTTAAAACCTGACAAGATGATATGAAATGGTTGATGATTGTTATGATGAAGGGAAGCAGGTCTTGTGAGATAGCCTGAAGCATCATGTAAGGGATTGGGTCTAATGAACAGGTGGTGGGATTGGAGGATGAGATGATGTGCTGAATCTCATCACTTGTCAGGTTGGAAAATCCTGCTAAAAGGTGACGGGGGCCCTTTTTTAATTCTATATTTTATTTGTTTACAAACTAATTCTAATGTATGTGTCCTCTGATAAGCATACACATTCCTACCCATCATGTCTTATTTTCTCTACCCCCAGATTGTGAGATTTGCAAATCCGTCTTCTTCAACAAGTGTGAGGTTCATGGCCCGCCTCTCTTCATCCCTGATACTCCTGTTCCCCTGGGCGTCGCTGACCGAGCCAGACTGACTCTTCCTCCTGGACTAGAGATTCAGAAGTCCGGTATTCCTGACGCAGGTCTGGGAGTGTTTAATAAGGGGGAGACTGTTCCAGTAGGTGCACATTTCGGACCCTACCAGGGAGAACTGGTAGACACGGAGGAAGCCATGAACAGCGGATACTCCTGGGTGGTGAGTTTATGAATTTATGAAGATTTTTAATACCTGCAGCAAAATGTATTTATTGTAAGAAGGTAACTCGAACCATTGTCAGTTTCCACTTGTATGCGGAGACACCTTGAACACACTTTCTGGACAGCTAAGGGAGGTGGGTTTATGGTTATGGCTGGTCTGTGTGTATGTGTATGATGTTCATTAGAGCAGTGCATTCTGTTAAAGATTGATTCAACCCATTCGATTAACGGCTCGGTTTTTGATTCACAATTGGTTTTTGATTCACATAACCTTGGTAGACTTACAGATATCCTCTAATCTTGATAAACTACTTGAAAGAAGTAGTTGCAGAATACTTCTTGTTCTTTTGCATTTTAGTGCTGTTAGTTTTCAGTGGCTTTATAATCACTCATCAGTCTTAACATTAAAATCAAGGCAAAACATTAAGCTTCATATTTCGCCGAAAAAATAGCCCTGACCCCATGAAGCTGTGATGCACTGTGTGTTCGGGTACCTTGCACAGCCATCATCTGTAGGACTGGACCAGACAGCGTAACATTTGCACCAGTTTACTGGAATGTGGATGACAATTCAGTGTTTTTCAGTTCACCTGTTGGTGGTGTTAATGTTAGGGCTAATCTGTGTTTGCACAGTGACAATAAACTTGGATCTAATTGAATTCTGTTGCTAAGTTCACCCTGGAACCTGTCTGCTGTTCTGTCAAAATAAAGATGTAGTCAAGAATCTTTCATTCTGCCTTCATGAGAAGATAACACCACAGAACTGTGTCTTGTTCTGGTCTATTTTTTTATTCATTTACTAAAGAAAAGTAAATATTAAATTTTTCTACAGATATGCGGAATGGGGCAGTGTGAAGAATACATAGATGCTACAAGTGAAATACATGCGAATTGGATGAGGTGAGGAACGCTCCAGTTTTCCGGTCCTTGTTTAAACATTTATTTTACAGCTACAAATTTTACCTTCCTGATGTCACTGAGGTCTCCCACATGCTTTCTTTCAGTCTTTAAGTCTTTTTGTCACATTCTTGTAGGTATATCAATTGCGCTCGTAATGATGAAGAACAGAATCTTGTGGCATTTCAGTATCGAGGTGGAATTCTGTATCGGTGCTGTCGACCCATTAACCCAGGACAGGAGCTCTTAGTGTGGTATGAAGAGGAGTACGCCAAAGACCTCAGTCCTGCCTTCGACTACCTGTGGAACAAAAAGTGCTCCACAAATGGTAAAGATCGTACATATGTAATGCATGAAAAATCAGATTTATTATCCGAGTACAATAACACACCACACACACACACACACACACACACACACACACACACACACACACACATCAAGGAATTTGGTTCCAGATGCAGGCGACTCTTAAGAAATAAACACATGTACACGCATATACAGTCGTGGCCAAAAGTTTTGATAATTACATAAATATTGGAAATTGGAAAAGTTGCTGCTAAAGTTTTTATAATAATTTGTATATACTCCAGAATGTTATGAAGAGTGATCAGATGAATTGCATAGTCCTTCTTTGCCATGAAAATTAACTTAATCCCAAAAAAAAAAACTTTCCAATTTTTATTGCTTTCATTAAAGGACCTGCTGAGATCATTTCAGTAATCGTCTTGTTAACTCAGGTGAGAATGTTGACGAGCACAAGGCTGGAAATCATTATGTCAGGCTGATTGGGTTAGAATGACAGACTTGACATGTTAAAAGGAGGATGATGCTTGAAATCATTGTTCTTTCATTGTTAACCATGGTGACCTGCAAAGAAATGCGTGCAGCCATTATTGTGTTGCATAAAAATGGCTTCACAGGCAAGGATATTGTGGCTACTAAGATTGCACCTAAATCAACAATTTATAGGATCATCAAGAACTCCAAGGAAAGAGGTTCAATTCTTGTTAAGAAGGCTTCAGGGCGTCCAAGAAAGTCCAGCAAGTGCCAGGATCGTCTCCTAAAGAGGCTTCAGCTGCGGGATCGGAGTGCCACCAGTGTAGAGCTGCTCAGGAATGGCAGCAGGCAGGTGTGAGCGCATCTGCACGCACAGTGAAAGAAGTGCAAAGAAGCCACTTCTCTCCAAAAAAACATCAGGGACAGATTGGTCTTCTGCAAAAAGTATGGCGAATGGACTGCTGTTGACTGGGGCAAAGTCGGATTCTCGGATGAAGCCTCTTTCCGACTGTTTGGGGCATCAGGAAAAAGGCTTGTCCGGAGAAGAAAAGGTGAGCGCTACCATCAGTCCTGTGTCATGCCAACAGTGAAGCATCCTGAGACCATTTTTGTGTGGGGTTGCTTCTCATCAAGGAAGTGGGCTCACTCACAATTTTGCTCAAAAACACAGCCATGAATAAAGAATGGTACAAAAACACCCTTCAACAGCAACTTCTTCCCAAATTCAAATTTTTGTCACATACACAGTCATACACAGTACGATATGCAGTGAAATGCTTAGACAACTGCCCTGACCTTAAAAAGAGACTATTAATAGGAATAATATAAAAAGTTACTTATTTAAGAAAGAATGTCTATAGGAAATAAATATTAAAACAAAAGTAAATTTGAGAAAATATATATAAGTAAATTTAACTAAGAAGAACAAATTTAATTAAGAAAGAATAAAATAAAATATAAAATATCTGTATAATAGAAAATACAAAATATACACTATAGGGAGATATAAGAAAGATATAAGAAAAAAAAATCTCAGCTGATCGCACCGCCCTCTGAAGAGTTCGTCTGTTTTGCATGGTGCTGTTCCTGAACCAGGTCGTTATGTTTCCTATGCTCTCTATGGTGCAAGAGTAGAAGTTTCTAAGCACCTTAGAGGGCAGTCTAAAGTCTCTCAGGCGTCTGAGGTGGTAGAGACGCTGCCGGGCCTTTTTCACCACGGTGTTGATGTGACAGGACCACGACAGGTCCTGCGTGATGTGTACACCGAGGTAACGGAAGCTGTCCACTCTCTCCACTGGGCTCTTGTTGATGACGGGGGTCTGGTAGTTCCTCTTCTGCTTTGCACTAAAGTCAACTATCAACTTCTTTGTCTTGCTGACGTTTAGAAGGAGGTTGTTCCTCTGGCCCCAGTTTTCCAGATTTCCAGTCTCCTTCAGGTAGGCCGTCTCATCGTTGTCAGTGATCAGGCCCACCACGACGGTGTCGTCAGCAAACTTGATGATGGTGGTGGAGTTGGTAGAGGCTACGCAGTCGTGCGTGTACAGTGAGTACAGTAGAGGGCTCAGAACACAACCCTGGGGGGCTCCAGTGCTGAGAGTGAGAGAGGCTGAGACATGTCCACTCTCTCCACTGGGCTCTTGTTGATGACGGGGGTCTGGTGGTTCCTCTTCTGCTTTGCACTAAAGTCAACTATCAACTCCTTTGTCTTGCTGACGTTTAGAAGGAGGTTGTTAGAAGGAGAGTGATGGAGGCTGAGACATGTCCGCCCATCCTTACTGCCTGTGGTCTCCCAGTTAGGAAATTGGAGATCTACTGACACAGAGGTGAGCTGAGTCCCAGGTGCTCCAGCTTGGTGGGCAGTGTAGAGGGAATTATGGTGTTAAATGCTGAGCTGTAGTGGATGAAGAGCATTTTAACATAATTCCCCCTTCTAGTGTCCAGATGAGTGAGAGCAGTATGGAGTAGATGAGAGAGAGCGTCATCTGTAGCGTCATCATTCAAACAATCCAACAACAGTTTGGTGAAGAACAAGGCATTTTCCAGCACGATGGAGCACCGAGCCATAAGGCAAAACCGATAACTAAGTGGCTCGGGGACCAAAACGTTGAAATTTTGGGTCCATGGCTTGGAAACTCCCCAGATCTTAATCCCATTGAGAACTTGTGGTCAATCCTCAAGAGGTGGGTGGACAAACAAAAACCCACTAATTCTGACAAACTCCAAGCAGTGATTAAGAAAGAATGGGTTGCTATCAGTCAGGATTTGGCCCAGAAGTTGACTGAGAGCAGCCCAGTCGAATTGCAGAGGTCCTGAAAAAGAAGCGCCAACACCGCAAATACTGACTCTTTGCATAAATGTCATTTAATTGTCGATAAAAGCCTTTGAAACGTATGAAGTGCTTGTAATTATATTTCAGTACATCACAGAAACAACTGAAACAAAGATCTAAAAGCAGTTTAGCAGCAAACTTTGTGAAAACTAATATTTGTGTCATTCTCAAAACCTGAGACGACTGTACACATGAGTAAATCTCCATCAAACTCTTAATGTCCTTTAAATTTTATAATCATTACTTTTTCTTGTGTTTCATGTAAAGGTTTTGATAGTTTTCTTCTTTCATTTCACCAGACCTAAACAACGCCCTGGTGCAAGTCTTTTCCTGCTCGGCATGTGATCTTTCCTACGCGTCTCAGGTTTACCTAGACAAACACAACTGGAGATGTCATTACGAAGAGTATATGAGCCTACAGGAGTCAGCAAGGATTAAATACAAGCTTCAGATCCCCTCTAAAAGCTCTGGTAGTCAGCCCTCTCTCAGTTCTGACACTTCTCATAATGACGTACAAAAGAAAATCTATCACTGCGCAGACTGTGGAAAGAGTTTCGGTCATGAGAATGCTCTCAAATCACATCAGTGCGTTCACGCGGATGAGAAGCCGTATCAGTGCTCAGAGTGTGGGAAGAGTTTTACTCATCACCGTAATCTCAAAGATCACCAGCGCATTCACACGGGAGAGAAGCCGTACCAGTGCTCGCAGTGCGGAAAGAGATTTACTCAGCGGTGTAATCTCTACCGACACCAGCGCCTTCACACAGGAGAGAAGCCGTATCAGTGCCCGCAGTGTGGGAAGTGTTTTACGCAGCAGGGTGCTTTCCAAGAACACAAGCGAACTCACACCGGAGAGAGGCCATATCACTGCACAGAGTGCGGAAAGAGTTTCCCACTGCAGAGTACGCTTCGAAAACACCAGCGCATCCATACCGGCGAGCGGCCGTATCAGTGCTCGCAGTGCGGAAAGAGGTTCGTCCACCACAGGTCTTATAAAAAACACGAGCGCATTCACACCGGAGAGAAGCCGTACCATTGCTCGCACTGCGGGAAGTGTTTTACTCAGCGGAGCAGCCTGAAAGATCACGAGCGCCTTCACACAGGAGAGAAACCGTATCAGTGCTCCGAGTGCGGGAAGAGTTTTCCTCAGCGACGTAATCTCAAAGATCACCAGCGCCTTCACACGGGAGAGAAACCGTATCAGTGCTTACAGTGTGGGAAGAGCTTCAATCGCCCAAGTACTCTCCAGCAACACCAGAGCGTTCACGCCGGAGAGATGCCGTAACGCCGCTCTCAGCGTGAAAAGACGTTAAATTGAAACACACAAGTGCACAGACTTTAATATGCATGTTTTAAAGTGTATTATTACTGTTTCACCTAAAAAAGTATTTGTATCTACTATATTTTTCATTTGTTTTATCTCAGCCTTCTGTGGAAGGCAAAATATGTAACCTTCTTATAGTAATGTTTTTAAAAAAAAACAGTTAATGTTTTCTTTTGATCATAAGCAGTTGTGCTAAATTATCACCACACTATTACAGTATTATGACACTTTTAACTGTAGTTCTGCAGCATTAGAATAAAATGAGTTTTTGTCAATAAACTCATCAAATGTCAATATTGTGTGAACTGTACCTTCATTTCAGATCATCGTAAGACATTGTTTAATTCCTTTATTCATAAATATTTTAAATATTTCAAATATTGCCTACAAAGGCTGTTGGAGTCTAATGATGCATACAGCAGAACCATCTGACAAACACTTCAGTAAAGGTTATAACTGCAATGGTTTCTTGAGAGGGCGGCCACAGGCAGTGAGGTGAGCATCTGTGGCGAACATCACGCTGATCTGGAACTGTTTGTAAGTCTACTTGAATCTCTCAAACACACACACACTGTAAAATGATTTAAAATTTTCTGAACGTACCCCTTTACATAAGGACCTGGTTATTAAGGTTCCCTAAGATCTCTGGTTTGGTCTCAGTGAAAAAGGAGAAAGATATCAAATATAAGTTTATTTACAAACAAGTTATCAATCACTGTTCAGTTCATTTCCATATCATCAGTGTGTGTATGTGCATTACCCAAAAGTTCATTCTATTACCAATCTGATCTTTTCAGTTCATCTTTATTTTAATGTGGGATTTTCATCTTGTGCCCAGCAGGATTAATTTGATCTTATACTTTTACTTTTACACTATTCCGCCTTCCAGCTCTGATCCATCCAGGCCTAGACTCCACAGACCCCTAAAGGAGTTCTTTGGTACCGGCCACTAAGACGTTAGCAGCACATCCTGTAAGTTGCAAGGTGGGGCCTCCATGTGAGATAAACTTCTTGATAAATTAAAGAGCTGGCGGTCTGGTTGAGTGTCGACTGGGATTGGAGGAGAAGCAGGTTAAACCAGTAGGTAAGGTGTATAATTTCCTTTTAGGGCGATGGTTCTCAACTACAATCCTGGAGGACCAATGCCCTGGACATTTAGTGCTGTCTCAGCTCCCAGTATAACTGATTTAACCAATGAACTAATTGGCAAGCTTATCCTGATTGATGTTAGTGTAGGAGAAAAGGAGAAACATTTTGCAGGCCACTGGTCCTACAGGAATAAGATTGAGAACCACTGACCTAGGGTACATTATTGAGAACATTTACAGTATGTGTCCCCCTGTAGGTTAACTGCCGTAACCTGGGATAGATAAGGGAGATACGCCTGCCATGGTGTCCTCACCATTCAGACTTTGGGAAAACCTCTGTATATATTCCAGTTGAGGAAGCAATTAACACCGCTTAAAGACGGACCTAAACTTGAGGTCTTCCTGCAGGCTTCTGAGCTTGCAGCAAAAACTGTGGGGCTACTGAGAGTCGCAATAGGAAACCCAGCTGCTCGTTACCATGCAAGGCCCAGCTGGACACCTAATAACTGCCAATAGAAATCATGCTGGAGTACTCCAACCTGAAAAAGGCAGGTTTTAAAATTAAGTGGAGCAACAGCAGGCACAGTCCAAACAATGAAATCCCGTGAACCCTTCAAGTTTGGCTAAACAGCTCCACAATGCCTGGCATCAGTGGTTGAGTTGTTGGTTTTGGAGCAGTTTGTTGCTCGGCTCTTGAATAAACCCTTCTGAATTGGTCCACTGCTGGCGTCGGTAAAAGATGCTATTTGACTGGTGGAAGCAGGCAAATGCCCCCTCCTTCCTTACTCCTACCTCCTCTTTTCTTCATCCTTCTCAATCCTGTCCCCTTCCGCTTCCTAACACCACTATCCTGAACTGACTTTTTTTTGCCTTTCTCTTCCTCTTTCCTTTCTGTCTTATTTTCTTTTTCTATCCCTCCCTCAAATGGACAATTCTGTGCCCCTGGAACTGAGGTAAAGGCCAGGCAGGCTTACTGCAAGGGCAGGAAAGATAGAGATTTCCAGAGACAGATGCCTACAAGGAAGTAAACATTGATCAAGATTCTTGATGCACCACAAGTATGGAACAGTGAGTACACAAGGGGGTACACATCTGATATTGGTGACCTCAGGGTGTAAACACGCCTCTATCCATCAGAGCCTGATTCAATATTGGTTCTCGAGTATATAATTAATATAGTTTTACTATAGTGTAGTAAAAATATAAAATCATGTGCCCCTGAACCCTCGGGTCTGATTTCACTTGGGCCAAGCATGATGAAACGTCAAGCCTACCTTTGATGCAGTGTGGGACAGCAAATCAACCTATATGTTGTGCTCTTTCACCCCTATTAGATAGATAGCTTGACCTTATTGTCATTGTATTTGATTACAAAGATAATACATTTGCAACTCCTTGGAGCAAACAAACCAAAAAAAATGACATGAACACAATTATACATATTGCTATTGTATACCACTGTACTAGTCCTTTTTCTTTTTGCAATGGGGGAAAACTGTCTTTGGTAGGTGTATGTGTCTTGGCCGATCTTTAGCACATGCCAGAGATTTAAAGAGATGGTAACCTGGGTGGGGTGAATCTTTGATGATATTGATGGCTCTGCTCAAGTCGCATGACGGAGCGAAATTCTCCAGAGAGGGCAATGAACAGCCTATAGTTTTATTCTGCTGTCTTCACCACTCTCTATAACACCTTCTTACCTGTAGCAGAGCAGCCAGCATAACACACCATCATGCAGCAGGTTAGCAGGGCTTCTATGGTCACCCAATAAAAGACCACCAGTAGTATCCTTTTTGGTGTTTGTCTGTGAGGCACCAATAGAAAGTGCAGTATTTGTTTTGCAATATTAATGATTGCTTCGGTGTTGGCACAGTGATTGCTATGGTGATTTTGACAACTGATCATTACACCGAAAACATCGTAGTCCAAGAACATATAAAGCGGCATAATATCTGTCCTGTATAAATTACAGCCTATCATGATAATCTTAAAGCTCAGACAAGTGGGGAAGAGAGCAGATAGCAGTGATAGCACTGATTATTATTATTAGGGCCCAAGCACTATAAGGTGCGCAGGACCCTCTTGTTTTCCTAAGGATTATTTGGCAGACAGGTTGGACATGAGAATTAGCTGGATAGCTAATACAAACATTCACGTAAGCACAAGAAACTCGGTACACATTTAGAGCTCACTGAGCCGAACAAATTTTGCATGTCCTGGGCTCAACTCAACAGGAGGCTGGTTATTTTGGGTTGTTTGCAAAAACGCACCTGATGGATTTTGATATACTCCCCCTAGGGAATTCATACGATCGCTACCAAACCGGGCCGATGTGATCTAAAGACATTGAGGATGCAAAATTTCAGAGAGATATCTCAAACGGGTTAGCTGTGATAATGTCTTAAACCTACACCGAAAAATTATTAATAACTTTCTGTGTGGCATTATATTGAGTGACATTATATTCAATGACACCTTTAGTGACATCATGTTCAGTGACATCACAATGAGGAGAATAATCCTTAGGAAAACAAGAGGGTTCTGCGCACCTATAGTGTCTGTGAGAGTTTTTCATTGAAAATGTTTACACTCACGCACGCACACACACACACCTCTCTCACGTTGCACACACACAAACACACATTCATACATCATACACATGCACAAATACATACACCCACATTACAAATGTTTACACTCACACACGTGCACATTATAAATGTTAACACACATGCACACACACGCATTATAAATGTTAACACTCACATGCGCACACACACACACAAACACACTTATATCATACACACATTACAAATGTTAACACTCACATGCACACACACACACACACACACACGCTGGATAGCTCATACACACGTTCACGTAGGCACACAAAACTCGGTACACATTTAGAGCTCACTGAGCCAAACAACTTTTGCTCTGCATGTCCTGGGCTCAAATCAACAGGAGGCTGGTTATTTTGGGTCATTCGCAAAAACGCACCCGATGGATTTTGATATACTCCTCCTAGGGAATTTATACGATCGCCACCAAACTGGGCCGATCACACACATCACTAATGTTAACACACAGACTCACACACACTAACGCTCTCAACAAACATTTAGGGCCCAACTATAATTGCCTATATTTATTATTATTATTATTATTATTATTATTATTATTATTATTATTAACTGCCATTTTGACGTAACATGAGCATTTGAAAAACATGGGGTTCACATCTCAGTTCAGCATGTATTGGAGCTGTGATAATGAGGTCAAAGCAACTAAATTAATATTAGTATTTAAAGAAGCAAGGAATAGCATCGCATTAGGGACTTTTATTGGACATACATCATGGCGAATATATTCATTTAGATTTAAATCACTCATGGTCTACTCACTCATTGTCTTACCCTTTTATTCTGTATACAGGGTCATGGGGGGCCTGGAGCCTATACCAGAAGACTTTTGGAAAGGAGGTTAAGAGGCATGTACAGGCAGGTTGGAACAGGTGGAGAAAAGTGTATCAGCAAGAATAAAAGGAAAGGTGTTCAGGACAGTGGTGAGACCAGCGATGCTCTACGGAAGACAGGAGGCAGAGCTGGTGGTACCCGAGATACAGATGTTGAGGTTCTCTTTGGGTGTGACAAGGATGGATAGGATTGAGAATGAGTTCATCAGAGGGACAATCCATGTTAGATGTTCTGGAGACAAAGTCAGAGAGGCCAGATTGAGGTGATTTGGACGTGTACAGAGGAGAGATTGTGAATATATCGGTAGAAGGATGCTGAGGTTGGAACTGCCAGGCAGGAGGTCTAGAGGAAGACCAAAGAGGAGATTTATGGATGCAGAGGATAGGGTTAGATGGAGGCAGATGATTCGCTGTGGTGACCCCTGAAATGGAACAGCCGAAAGACAAAGAAGAAGAAGCTAATCATCAGCTTCACCATCCAGTCCAGTAGGTGGCGGTAATGTCACATTTAAACTGGGATGCCAACCGCTAATAAACGCGCACGAAAAAGACACGCTCCAGGTCGCTGCTTCTCCAAACGCCCGGAAAAAGCGGTTACTCGTTTGATACTCTTTTCATATGAACATATTGCTAAAAGAGTTTTGCTGTTACTGCTAGATGTGAGGGAGTTAAAAATAAAAACGCACAATTGTGTATGTTTGTGAGGATTTAAAAGCTCGCTGTGCTTTAAACACGGAGGTAAGTTGATCCGAAGCGGTGAGGCCGAATCCCAAATGGAGCTTGACTTCACTGTTAAAGTGCACTACAGTTAGTATGAGGTAATGCCATATGCGCCCTATGTAGTCCACTCTTTATTCCGTTAGTGGTCGTTTGGAATTTGCTGCGATTCTGTGTTTGTGTTTCAGTAATTTTAACTTGATCTAAATCACACTTTACAGCCAGCTGACACTAATCCTGAGAGAATCAATGTGTATAAAATTAGTTCATTAACTTAGATTCATGTATTTACAAGCTTAACATAATAAAATAAATAAATATATTTAATAAATATAAAGTTTTAAAATATTTTCCTGGTTTCTTTTCTATAAAAGTGTCAGACCTGGTGGTTGTTGTTACTTGTTTAGATCTGTTATAATGAGTACAGAAGGAGACACACAGCTCTTCTTCAGGACGTCTAAGGTTCCCGATCCTCCAGTCTCACAGGTAATGCTTAATGTTGAGTGATGTTACTACAATATAATAAAATATAAATTAGTAATAATTAGTGTCATGAATCAGTGATCAACTCCCGATACGATATTATCACGATACCTCTGTGCTGATTCCATTAAAATTGCGATTCTATAATTATCAAGTTTTTATAAATGTCCTGATTCTATATTTTATTTTCCCTTGATTCTGTTACAATTTTAAACTTTTAATAAAGTTTAATGAGTAATTAAATGTAACATTAGTTTTCTCCCTTAAAACCCAAGAGCAGCATTTAAACTCAACAAACTCACTTCAAATGCAAGAGTTCAATATGTAACCTCAAAGCAGCGCATTTCTCTGTTACATCATCCACCGTATTATTATTTCTAATCAAATTTAACGAACAATTCACTCCTACCACACGGGATGAAAGTGTGTAAATAGCTTAGAGCGCCACCTGTAGGATTATAAAGAAGCAGCAGTGTTTTACTGCCTCAAACTGTGATTATCAGCTAGTTAGCTGCTGGCGGTGTTGTGAGACTGGTGTACGCGTGTGTGTAATAAGTAGGTTTGAGACTAATTTGCTCACTGAGTTTGGAGAAAATGGCAGATCGGAGACTTTTCACGCGCACATCTTTTGATATAATGCCATAAAAATGTGTTTGTTGTGCCACCCGGAAGCTCCTGCTCTCAGTACAGAATCGTTTATATCTGAGGCTGATCACCGGTCACGGACAATCGCACTCAAAACCAGACGATTCTGGTCACTGACCGATCGACTTCATCCCTATTATAAATGTAAAAATCTTTTTGTAAAAATCTGTAGGTGGTTTCCTGGCTGTTGTTGTTCCACACCTTCCGGCGAGCTCGCTTGTCTTCTGACGCACGCATCATGCTCTTTTCACCTGACTTGAGCTGTTCACTTCAGGCGATCTGCTGCGAGATCTTCCCAGGACTGTGTTTATGTCGAGGACTTTCATGTCTCTCGTCACGACATCCTTAAAACGCAGAATCGGGCGCCCTGTTGTTCTTTTTCCAGATGAGAGTTCTCCGTAGAGAATGTCTTTTGGGATTCTCCCATCCTCCATGCAGCGTACATAGCCAAGCCAGCGCAGGCGACGTTGCCGGAGCATGGTGTACATGCTGGGAAGGCCGGCTCGAGTCAGAACTTTGGCGTTAGAGACTTTATCCTGCCAGGTAATGCCCAGAATGCCCAGACCTCGTAAATGGAAGGTGTTCAGTCTCCTCTCTTGTCTCTGTGTTCCATGTCTCACTCCCGTACAGCAGAGTACTGATAACGCAGGCGTTGTACACTGCCATCTTTGTAGCGGTTGTCAGCCTGTGGTTTGTCCACACTCGGGTTATCAGGCAGGCTAAAGTAGAAGCTGCCTTCCTGATCCTCTTGTCGAGCTCGGCGTCCAGGGCGAGGTTATCGGTGATGGTGGAGCCCAAGTACGTGAACTGGTGGACGACATTAAGCTGGTAGTCGTCTACTGTGATGACTGGTGGATTGGCAGTGCCCTGGCTCAGGACGTTTGTTTTCTTCAAACTTATAGTCAGACCAATGTCTGTGTAGGCCCTGGAAAAACGGCACATCAGCGACTGTAGTTCTTCCTGTGCATGTGTGGTGATTGCAGCGTCGTCAGCAAATAGCATGTCTCTGATCAGCGTCTCGCGTATCTTGGTCTTTAAGGCGAGAGAGATTGAATAGCTTGCCGTCCGATCTGGTGTGGAGGTAGATTCCTTCCTATGCTGAACTGAAAGCATGTCTTAGGAGCTTAGGAGCAAAGAAGATTCCAAACAATATTGGGCAAGGACGCAACCTTGCTTGACGCCGCTGCTGATGCTGAAAGGCTCGGAGCAACTGCCGTTGAACTGTACTGTTCCATTCATGTCTGTGTGGAAGGATTCAATCAGACCCTGCAGTTTTGGTGGACAGACGATCTTGGGGAGGATTTTGAAAAGGCCGTCTCTGCTGACCAAGTCAAAGGCTTTGGTGAGGTCAGTGAAGGAGATGTATAGGGGCATCTGCTGTTCTCTACACTTCTCCTGGAGTTGACCGTTCTGCGCGAAAACCACACTGTGACTCTGGGTAAACGCGTTCAGCCAGCTTGTGCAGTCCTGAGGCCATTCTATCAACTGCTTTGCTGAGCTCTTCTACTGTTGGCTCTGCGTCAAGTTCTTCCATGGTTGGCAGGCAGTCACTGGCTAGTGTCGCGGAGGTCACTGTGTTCTGTCAGGAATAGAGGCCAGAGTAGTGTTCCGCCCATCTCTCCATCTGTTGTTGCTTGTCGGAGATTACTTCCCCAGTAGATGACTTTAGGGGTGCCGTTTTGCACTGGGTATGGCCTAGCGCTTTTTTTGATGCCGTCGTACATACCTCTTGTGTTCCCCGATATGGCTGCTTTCTGGATGTCATTGCTGAGCTCTTGCCAATGTTAATTCGTACAGTGTCTAGCAATCTGTTGAGCTTTGCTCCTAGTAGCCCTGAGAATTTGAAGGTTCCTCTGACTTGATGACCGCTTGTATTCTGCCAGGGCAGCGCGCTTGGCTTTTATGACTGGGATCATCACAGAGGACTTTGCTTCAAACCAGTCATGCGTCTTTGTGGTCCTCTTTCCAAAGGTTGCCAGGGCAGTGCGTTGCATCGTGTTCCGCAATGTTTCCCACTTTTCCAGTCGCCTGTCTGTGCGGTGTCGAGACTTTGTCTTTGTAGTGATACAATGAAATTTGTTTGGTTACTCTCAGAGAGCAGCAGTAATAATAAACGTAAGAATAAACACACTAAAATATAATATTATATAAAGGTTAGATCTAGGGCTGAAACGATTCCTTGAGTAATTCGATTACAAAAAATTATCGAGGCAAAATCTTCTGCCTCGAAGCTTGTTTTAATTAATTTTAAAAGCTTGAGTTATATTTTAGCGCAACTATTTGTTTGGCATGACGCAGCGCGCTTCCGGATGCAAGCCGCCAGTAAACAAGCAAAAGTAAATTCTATCCGATTAATCGATTAAATTTTTGGTAGAATACTCGATTACTAAAATATTCAATAGCTACAGCCCTAGTTAGATCCTAGTTAGATGATGTTGCTAGCTCTTGTTGGGGATCTTGGTTCCCACAGTCCTCTGTGCAGTCTTAACTATCCAGGCCAGGTCTCTCCGGTTCTCTGCAGTGCAGCTGGTGTACCACACTGTGATGCAGTGACAGAGAATGCTCTCTGTCATGCTCCTGGAGAAATTTATTAAGAGCTGAGAGGGTACGAGATGGCCTTTTTAAACTTCCTTAGCAAGAAAAGCCTCTGCTGTGCTTTCTTCAAAAAGTGGGAAGTGTTTATGGTCCATATAAAGTCCTTTATGTGCAGACCCATAATTTGAAGTTACCCCAGGACTCGGAGCTCGCCAAAGTGGGTCTGTTATTGGTATCCGTCTGAAATACTCCTCATGTAATGCATTTTTATACCTTAAACTTGCTTTATTTCACTCCTCCTCCACATGTGCCGTTTCAGTGTTTATGCAAATTAGCTCCTACTGAGCCACGCCCCCTCCAGAGAACAGCAGAGCTGAGCACCAGTTCAGGGGAGGGGCTACATTTAGCTCAATAAGACATTTTATTTTTGCATGATGGCAGCTGTGTTTGTAAACCCCCACTGGAATCTAATCCTTGTGTTTAAAACGACTAAAAGCGGAACGTTCCATCATAAGTCCCTCCCCCTTTAATTGTTGTTAAACGGTTTAGTGAGTGACGCCGGACATTGGCCCTCCACTACTGGATTTGAACACCGCGGCAGTAATATGTTAACGTTTGCTCACTGTTTGTATTTTACTTCCTCATTTCTTTGCTAGTTTTCAAGCTGTCCTGTTAATTACACTAAACCTCATGACGCATAATGAAAAATGAAATCTAAAATTAAATTGTAATTACATTTCTGAATCAATGTTTGTGATATTTGGTTTTTAGCTGTGTGAGGACGTGAAAACGGAGACGTCAGATGGAGGGACGCCTGAAGTGACAGACGTCTGTGTGAAGAAAGAAGAGGACATCTACGACCACGAGGACGACCTGGATAACACACCTGAAAATATCTGCATTAAAGAGGAAGATCCTGAGCATAAAGACTACCTCTGTAAAACATCGTTTTTCTGTAATTCAGTTCAAAAAGTAAAACTCTTATATATTCTAGATTCATTACATTTTATTTGTTTTAATGATTACATCTTACAGCTCAAGAAAATAAAAATCTTACAATTGTTTTATTTCAAGTTTGATAAAATTACCGTTCATTCAGTATAAATACTGTGTATCTCTTGTCCCCACAATCATGGGGAAGACTGCTGACTTGTTGACATTTGTCCAGAACACGATCGTGGTGAGGCAGGTTTTTGTGAAACCGAAAAGTTCAAAGTCTTTGTTTGTCCCATTGAAGAGAAGCAGCTGGTCTATTTTGTTTGGAAAGAAGCAGAGATTGTGTACCTTTTCTCATCCACAACTCCTCCATGTCCCGCTGTTCCTACTGACTGAACTACTATTTTGATGTTGAAGTTCTTCCGAATGCAAAACTAAGAAATTACTAGAGGAGGTCATGCCGTCGTGTTGTTCCTCAGGAGGAAAAGCACTGGACCGCTGCTCTGTGGTCCTCTGAAATTCCTCATTTCAGATAAAAACATATTTTCAATTTTATTTAGAAGTCAAGGTCTCAGACTCTGGAGAAAACATAGAGAGACACAGAATCCAAGTTCAGTGTGAAGTTTCAGGTGCCGTGTCACTTGCTGGTGTTGGTCCACTGTGTTTTATCAAGTCACAAATCAAGACAGTCGTCTACCGGGACGTTTTAGACCCTCCGTCTGGTGACAAGCTTTACTGAGATGCTGATTTCCCTTTCCATAAACTACCACTAACAGGTTTACTGACCATGATATTGCTGTATGTGATAGACCAGCCAATTCAGCTGACCTGAACCCTATAGAAATATCTGTGGTTTATTGTCAAGAGGAAGATTAGAAACACCCGGTTCTAACAATACAGACGAGCTGAAGGCTGCTATCAAAGCAACCTGGTCATCAATAAAACCTCAGCAGTTTTACACAGACTGATTACACAGAATGCCATGATGCACTGCTGGAGTAATTCATACTGAAGAAGCTCGGCCAAGTATTAAGTTCATGAAAACAGTGTTGTTCCGTAGACAATTAATTGATCATAAAGTCGTTAGGGGCGACCAATAAATTAGCATTTTTAAGTAAAGTCTTTTATAACACAATAATGCATTTTTCCTGTGATATAACTAATACAGTTTGTACAGTACTTGTACTTACTTATTGTTGTGTTCTACATCATGATGGACACCTCCTGCTCTCTACACAGGAGATGAGTGCAGTACACAGACTCTCCATGTTCATTTGCCATTGTGTCTCATTCTCTCTACTTCCAGACTGTGAGATTTGCAAATCCGTCTTCTTCAACAAGTGTGAGGTTCATGGCCCGCCTTTCTTCATCCCTGATACTCCTGTTCCCCTGGGCGTCGCTGACCGAGCCAGACTGACTCTTCCTCCTGGACTAGAGATTCAGAAGTCCGGTATTCCTGACGCAGGTCTGGGAGTGTTTAATAAGGGGGAGACTGTTCCAGTAGGTGCACATTTTGGACCCTACCAGGGAGAACTGGTGGACCGAGAGGAAGCCATGAACAGCGGATACTCCTGGGTGGTGAGTTTGTTATAAATTATTTATTAAGATTTTTAATGCATACAGTTTTTTAAGCAGCACCATGGATTAAGTAAACTCAAGTCAACACCAGTTACTTCCTGCCAGAGCTCCATGTCCGAGTTCCTGTAGGACACAAGCATTTTCACAAATGAACCCACCTTAAGCTTGAAAACACTCGATTAATGACAGAACAGACAGTCGTTGGGAGTAATTAGAGATTCCTGTTTAGAGACCAAACCATAAGAAGAATATATTTAATATATACAGAGGTCTGATTGGACTGCACAGGTTTTCCTTGTCAGAGACATAAAACCTTGACGTAGAATTTTTCTTTGCATTAATTCATATTTAAAAATGAGGAACTGAATGGATGTTTGAAAATAAAGAACGTTGTTAACATGCAGGGTGGAAAATGTTGTGTATTTAATTTCTAAAATTGCTATTTCTTTGCGAGTTGATGCAAGAAAAAAGAAAACCTCTCTTCAAGCTCCCCAATTATATTCCTTTTTCAACAAGTTAATACACAGTAAGTCTCTGTAATTATACACAGTAACCTTACCTAACCTAACCTGTGTGCTGACAAACAAAACAAGTGGAAAAAGGTCATTTTTGTTTGTATTTTGTTACTTATTTCCCTTTAGTAACTGAGAAATCAAAGGAGGAAATCTAAAAGTAATGCGGTAAGGTCAAATAGCACTACAAGGGTACACCTCTTTTTTGTTAGTGTAAACTCGACATGAAGAGAAGAAGAGAACGAAGGTACTGCTCTAATTAACCTCTATGCTGAACTTTTTCCTCCATAACAAACCTGATGCCTGTCATGTTTGACGTAGTGAACGTAGTGTCACAGATACACGACTCGTACAGACGATGCTTTATTTTGTCCGAATAAAGATACAGGGTGGAATTTCCTACTCAAGATAGTTTTTGGATTTCTGGGCTAATTGGCTATTCTTACGTCATCACTAAGTACAGGCTCCCGGCTGTTCCTTACTCACTATATCGTGCCTCCTGGCAATCATGTGGAGATAAATAAAATAACTCTCAATTGAATCAAGATGACTAGTTAAAATGTGTTTTAATCCAATTTTAACTTTGATTTTAAGGCATTGATTGATTTACAGAATTAAATGTAAATGTTTATTTTTATTTTTATTTTTTTTACAGATCTACAGAAGCAGGCAGTGTGAAGAATACATAGATGGTGCAAGAGAAGTTCATGCAAATTGGATGAGGTGAGGAATGCTCCAGTTGTTGGGTCTTCTTTAAAAGTCTTTAATGAGCTTCTAATTTTTTCCTCCCATCCATCTTGCCTCATGCTTTCTCTTGGTCTGTGGCTATGATTTGAGTTTTGACATTTTTTCCTTTTTGTCACATTCTTGTAGGTATGTGAATTGCGCTCGTAATGATGAAGGACAGAATCTTGTGGCATTTCAGTATCGAGATGGAATTCTGTATCGGTGCTGTCGACCCATTAACCCAGGACAGGAGCTCTTAGTGTGGTATGAAGAGGAGTACGCCAAAGACCTCAGTCCTGCCTTCGACTACCTGTGGAACAAAAAGTCCTCCACAAATGGTAAAGTCTGTTCATAATTACTGCAAATCACTTCAGTTCTATTTAATTATATTTAAAAGAGGTAAGGAAGGTGAGATTCATCCAAATCAGGCACCAACATTCTATTAGGCAGGAGGAGTAACATACAGCTTGACTGTAACTCTTAAGAGGTGATGAAGTGTAGAGCGTAATTTGTGAAAAAGGTGAGTGAAGAGGGCAGGCGGTGCAACCTTTGGGCCTTTGATGGTGTCAGTAATTCGGTAAGGGAACCTGGCGGTCAAGGCCAGCTGAGGCTGAGCTTCTGGTGTAAGGACTACTTGCTAGTGCCCTTTTGTGAGGTACAGAGTTAAAATAAATTGGGGCTCAGTCGTTCCATGAGGTCATACACTCATGGTAGCGAGAATTGTGTTTGACAACAACAACAAAAAATATGATGCTAGGACGGGACCAGGATTCACTATGGTGCCATTGCACACTTTGGCTTTGACGGCACACCGGTGTACCTCAGGGGCTCAATGGGGTCATTGGCAGAAAATTGCTCCTGGTGGGGTTTTAAAGTAGTGCCACACGAGGTGGGTGTGCCCCAGTTGCTTTTTTAATTCTTGTTGTTGAGCCAGGGTAACCTCCTCTCCTTGTTGCACCAGGCACCCAGCCGCGCATCCTGTTGGATGATCGCCAGGTGATCTAGTGTGACAGCAATTCCTGTGTCAAGGATGTCTCAGAGTGGAACTCTGCGACGATGACTCATGTGCGGACTCTCAGCACCGGCGTGGATGGACCGCATTACAGTGTGTTACTAAATTGAGTATAGGGCTGAAGCTATCGAATATTTTAGTAATCGAGTATTCTACCAAAAATTTTATCGATTATAAAAGTAATTGGATAAAATATAGTTTTGCTTAATTAAACAACAATGTAAAATATCTAGGAGAAACGAGGATTAATTGGTTTCCTTTTTAGAAAAATCTACTTTAATTTTTTAATATGTCATTATTCACAATACAAGGAATAGCTTAAAGTTGACTGAGAAGAATTAAGTATCAAAAAAAACTAAGGCACACTTTAAAATAACTTAATAAATTTTTATCACTCCCTTTCATTTTGCAGCCCGCAACAGAACGCTCCCTCAAATCAATACACAGCTAACTGTTTGCGTCTCCTTCCGCTTTGTGGGAGACGTACGTAAGCGCTTCTTCTTCATCGGTGTTTACTAGCGGCTTGCATCCGGAAGCGCGCTGTGTCACACCAAACAAATAATTGCGGCAAAATTTTTTATTTATATTTTTTATTTCTATAACGCTTTTAACAATGGTCATTGTCTCAAAGCAGCTTCAAAAAATGAAAAGAAAATGTATGGAAGTGTGTATGTGGGAGACAAATGTGTCTAGGTAATGAGATTGTCCCTGATGAGCAAGCCAAGGGTGACGGCGACAGTAGCAAGGAAAAACTCCCTGAGTTGGCAATAGGAAGAAACCTTGGGAAGAACCGGACTCAACAGGGACCCCATCCTCATCTGGGTGATAACAGATAACAGAAATTGTATAACATCATGTGTGTTATGCAGCTGAAAGTTTGATATAGCAGAAGTTATTTAAATTAACATGAAGTCCAGTTCAGCACAGGGATGAGTCAGCAGGTGCAGAGGGCAGATGGGGTCTGGATCACTGGGAGCTCAGGAGCAGCATGAAAATTGTCATGAAGCAGAATCCAGCTGGAGCTGGTCCTTCTCTGGATGCCTCAGGAACCTCGCAGGTTTGCCCTCTGTCTACTGAAGCTGGAACAATCTCCAGATGCCTCAGGATGGGTAGAGAAAGGAAGAACAGGTGGAAAGAATTACCGTAGCTGCCATTCAGGATAGATGTACTGGAGTATGAGGTTTTGGGATGAGTTATGTGTATGCCAGATTAAAGAGATGCATCTTGAGTCTACTTTTAAATTGGGAAACTGTGTCTGAGCCCCAAACACTGCCAGGAAGGCTATTCCAAAGTTTTGGAGCCAAATTTGAGAACATTCTACCTGCTTTTGTAGATTTTGATATTCTGGGAAATACCAGAAGTCCGGAGTTTTCTGATCTTAAGGAGGGTGGCGGATTGTAACGTATCAGAAGACTGGCTAGATATGTGAGAGCTAAACCATTTAGAGCCCTGTATGAAAGTAATGCCAGTTTGTAATTAATTCTAAACTGAACAGGTAGCCAGTGCAGGGATGATGGTATTGGGGTTATATGATCATAAAACATAACACAAGCTTTTAAAATTAATTAAAAGAAGCTTTGAGACAGAAGAATTTGCCTTGATCATTTTTTGTAATCGAGTTACTCGAGGAATCGTTCCAGCCCTAATTGAGTATATCTGTATTCTGTGCTTTTGCACATGTCTCTGCTGGTGGTGGGATGGAGGTGTGTATTCCCTTTCTTTTCTTTAGGTGCAATTAGGTACAGATGCGTGACGAGCGGTTTTCTAGTTTTGTCGCCGCACCTCACGGCGACGGTATGCAGTTGCTGACTTTTACCACTGAGTAGCGCTATATAACAATAGGCCGACGCGTCAGACCTTAGTTCATTCTCTCAAGGATTAATGAGCCGCAGCTTCTTTAGAGCTGCACGTAGTAGCAGATAAAATCAAGTGTAACATTGTACTTAAACAAATTCATAATCACAGTACAAAATTACAGTACAAATGTACAGTAGAATACATACTGCACTCATACTGTGTGTTAGGTGGCAGGCAGTTCAGTATATCAGTTGTTAACAGATGTTAATTGATGTTAATATGGAGTCCAGGTAGTTATTGGAGGCTCAGGTAGACTTGTAGAAAATTCCAGTCCTGAATTATCGAGCGACTGTAGCCAACGCAGAGAAACAGCTATCAACATCAGTCGAGGTCAGAACCGTCTTCATAGTAGAGTGAAATCGTCCCCAGACACCGGACACATCCCACAGACACACGGGACATCCATGTGATGAGATCTCCAACCAGAAGCGGGGCACCAGGATGAGTCAGGCAGGTCCAGAGGGCAGAGGGAGTCTGGATCACTGGCAGCTCAGGAACGACATGTGTAGCTCGAGAGAGAGAGGGGAAGAGCAGAAGAGGAGATATAACAGTTAGGTATGGTCACATCCGGCAGGACTAACTATAACAGCATAACTAAAAGGGAGAGCCAGAAGGAAACACAGACATGAGGGGGAACTGAGATGTAAAGCAACCAATCACCTCATTGTCAACAAACCTGAGTGATCAATGAGATGGGGAGGACAGCATCTAAACATACCAGTTCACCATAATACTCTACGTCCATGAGTCCCCCAGAACTGCGCCTTTACCTAAGGCTAATCTATTTACAAAAATGCTGCGCTAAATAAATAGGTTTTTAGCCTAGACTTAAACACTGAAACTGTGAGTCCCGAACATTAATAGGAAGACTATTCCATAACTTTGGGGCTTTGTAAGAAAAAGCTTCGCCCCCTGCTGTAGTTTTAATAATATGCAGTACTGACAAGCAGCCTGCATCCTTTGATTGAAGTAGGTGTGGCGGATCGTAAGACACTAGCAGTTAACTCAGATACTGCGGTGCGAGACCATTGAATGCTTTATAAGTCAAAAGTAGTATTTTAAAATCAATGTGAAATTTCACAGGGAGCCAATGCAGTGTAGATAAAATAGGAGTGATGTGCTCGTATGTTCTGGTTCTAGTGAGGACTCACTCACTGCGTGCTGCTGCACACCTAGTTGAACAACCAGACAGTAAGTCGTTACAATAGTCCAACCTAGAGGTGATAAAAGCATAAACTAGTTTTTCTGCATCATTTAGTGACAAATATTCCTTAACTTGGCAATCTTTCTGAGGTGAAAGAAAGCTATCCTGGTGATATTGTCTACATGAGCTTCAAATGAAAGCCTAGAATCTATAATCACACCAAGGTATTTTACTGTTGCACTAAATAGAACAGAAAGGCATCTAAAATTACAGTGTGATATAAAATCTTGCTTCTAATGTGGCCCAGCCTAGACCAGGGCATAACAAGTGCCTCACATATGCTCTTTTATTCAGGTGCTCTTTTATTTAAAAAAATTCGGAAGGGTGCCCGGATGGAGAGTGAAAGTCTTGATGGGCAGGCAGTGCAATCTTCGGGACTTTACAAACTATGTTGAGGTTGTGGTCGGCCGAGGATGAAGGTGGGATGCCAAGGAGGTTGTCGAGGGTACTCTGCTGCCCTTTACACAGGACCTCTCCCAGTTTGGGGGAACATTATGACTAGAGAAAATTATGAGAGATGGAGACAAAGAGTCATGTGCAAGCTCCCAGCATACCTTACTCACGATTGGCGGTCCTAATATAGAGGGCTGATTACAGTAGAATTGTGACGGGATATGCACTGCCTGACATGTAAACTTATACCTCACATCCCTTTCAGTGCAGGCAGTGGAGCTGGCCTTGGTGCTGAATGCACACTTTCCTTTCTTTTTCAACAGTAATGGCATAGAGCATGTGGCTGAATAAAGGAGTTGGCTGTAGTCCCACTGTCACAATAGTCTTCATTATTCTAGGTGCTATTAAATAATGTGAAAATTAACATAATAATGCAGTTTTAGCAGAATTTAGATGACCCAGTGGACTAAGCCACCTTGTGATGAAAGAGGAATTTTTTTATTGTGCACACAATGATATCCTGAGCGTACTGTAGTTCTAACAAATGTTGGTTATTGCAGGCCCTTATACTGGTGTGTGTATATGTACGTGTGCAGGAAAGAGGGCCTATAGGATAAGATGGGAGAACACTGTAAGAATGTCGAAATATTGTGAGTGGATAAATTGTGATTGAAAAACAGGAGTGACATTCCATTGAGTACATCTTGAGTTATTAACTCACATATCTTTACACAATTATAATAAAAGTATTACAGCAGATGTAGCAGATTATGATTTTTAAAATTAGTTTTAGGACCAGTATGATTTGTGTCAAGTGAAATGACACTTGTAATTAGATGAGTATAACATCACGGACATCACTAGCACTCTGCAGTATTTTTGTACAAGTCCATGTTGGTGACCATGAGCCTCATGAATCTTTACACAATCTAAGCTGTTCCCAGGTCCAGTTATTCTCTTCTGTTGGTTTCATGGACCACAAATTAGTAAGTTTTCATTCATGTAGAATCTCAAATGTTTTGTTTGATCTTAAACACTCCTTTGTGTTAGGGTAATTGTTGTCACTGTACATTTTCTGTACATTACATTACATTGTGTAATCTCTGAATCTAATCTTATTATATTTTTTGTTCAATGTCTAATAGTTTTTCTCTGCTTTTACTTCTCCAGAATTAAACAACACTCCGTTGCAAAGCTTTTCCTGCTCTATATGTGCTCTTTCCTATGCATCTCAAATTGATCTTGACCGACACATCCAGAGATGTCACTGTGAAGAGTCTCTGAAACTGCAGGAATCAGGAGAGATTAGACATGAGCTTCCTATCTCCTCAAAAGGCTCCGGTCAGCCCATATCATCTGATACTCTCAGTTCTCACAATAACATAAAGAGGGAAATTCATCACTGCTCAGACTGTGGAAAGAGTTTTGCTGATCAGAATGCCCTCAAATCACATAAGTGCATTACCACGAAAAAGAAGCCTCATCAGTGCTCACAGTGTGGAAAGAGTTTTACTCAGAGATTTAATCTTAAAAAACACCAGCTCCTTCACACAGGAGAGAAGCCATTTCAGTGCTCACAGTGTGGAACGAGTTTTACTCAGAGATGTAATCTTAAAAAACACCAGCTCCTTCACACAGGAGAGAAGCCATTTCTCTGCTCACAGTGTGGAAAGAGTTTTACTCAGCAATGTAATCTCGACCGACACCAGCGCCTTCACACGGGAGAGAAGCCGTATCCGTGCACACAGTGTGGGAAATGTTTTACTAGCAAGAGATGTCTCCAGCGACACGAGCGCATTCACACTGGCGAGAAGCCGTATCAGTGCTCACAGTGCGAAAAGAGGTTTGCTGACTACAGTACTTTTAAAAAACACGAACTCGTTCACACAGGAGAGAAGCCGTATCATTGCTCACAGTGTGGAAAGAGTTTTATTCAGCTACGTAACCTTAAATATCACCAGCGCCTTCACACGGGAGAGAGGCCGTATCAGTGCTTAGAGTGTGGGAAGATTTTTACTCAACTGAGCGCACTCCAACAACACCAGAGTGTTCACAGCAGGGAGATGCCGTTACCCCACTTACAACATGAAAATACATTCATTTATTTAGTTCAGTTAAGTACACTGACTTGAACATGCATGATTTAATGTTTTCATGTTTTGTTTGTTGTGCTGAAAATTATGTGTATCTTAAAATGCTATTTTCATTTATTTTATGCAGACTTGCTGCGGAAGGCAAAATATGTAACTTCATAGTTATGTTTGAGATGCTGTTAGAAATGTTTTCTTTTGACATTAAATAGTTATGACATGTATTATCACAGTAACCCTGGTACACAGCCAAATCGCATCGTCCTGTTTGTCCATTGGGGTTTCTTCCTGAGCTCACCTTGTACGATTCTTGGTCACCTTGGGAGACCACACTAGATGATTGTGACCTTGCTCCCAGACTTGTCTGCCCCTAGGAACCAACTTTCAATGGCAGGTAGCTTTGTGGAATTGGTGTTCCAAAGGAAAAACAGTGGTTGATACCCTACTCTGAAACATGGTAAGGTGAGTTCCCTATTACCAGAGCAAGCTTTTAATGTTCTTCCCCCAAGAACAAAATTTCGGGCAGTCCTCCTGATTCTTCACACATAAATGTTTTCCAGAATCACCCCATATGCTTTTTAGTTGCCTTTACATGCTGCTGGAGATCTGTTCCTAGCGAGGTATGTACAGTGCCTTGTGAAAGTATTCGTCCCCCTTGAACTTTGTGACCTTTTACCACATTTCAGGCTTCAAACATAAAGATATAAAACTGTAATTTTTTGTGAACAATCAACAACAAGTGGGACACAATCATGAAGTGGAACGAAATTTATTGGATATTTCAAACTTTTTTAACAAATAAAAAGCGGAAAAATTGGGTGTGCAAAATTATTCAGCCCTTTTACATTTCAGTGCAGCGAACTCTCTCCAGAAGTTCAGTGAGGATCTCTGAATGATCCAATGTTGACCCAAATGACTAATGATAATAAATAGAATCCACCTGTGTGTAATCAAGTCTCCGTATAAATGCACCTGCACTGTGATAGACGCAGAGGTCCGTTTAAAGCGCAGAAAGCACCATGAAGAACAAGGAACACACCAGGCAGGTCCGAGATACTGTTGTGGAGAAGTTTAAAGCCGGATTTGGATACAAAAAGATTTCCCAAGCTCTAAACATCCCAAGGAGCAGTGTGCAAGCGATAATATTGAAATGGAAGGAGTATCAGACCCCTGCAAATCTACCAAGACCTGGTCGTCCTTCTAAACCTTCAGCTCATACAAGGAGAAGACTGATCAGAGATGCAGCCAAGAGGCCCATGATCACTCTGGATGAACTGCAGAGATCTACAGCTGAGGTGGGAGACCCTGTCCATAGGACAACAATCAGTCGTATACTGCACAAATCTGGCCTTCATGGAAGAGTGGCAGGAAGAAAGACATTTCTTAAAGATATCCATAAAAAGTGTCGTTTAAAGTATGCCACAAGCCACCTGGGAGACACACCAAAGATGTGGAAGAAGGTGCTCTGGTCAGATGAGACCAAAATCGAACTTTTTGGCAACAATGCAAACCGTTATGTTTGGCGTAAAAGCAATACAGCTCATCACCCTGAACTCACTATTATAATTTATATTTATATATTCAAATGGTCTGACACTAACCCACATTGGATAGATCCCTCCAAGACTGTTGGAACAAAAAAAAAGTGATGGTATGGTGTGGTATATGGGGTCCAAAGATAGTGGGGCCATTCTTCATCAATAGAAACCTCAAGGCCACTGGATATTTGAAATTGCTACATGATGATGTGTTTCCCTCGTTATGCACTGAAGCTGGCACGTTCCCTGAGTTTTTCCAGCAAGATGGTGCACCACCACATTATGGGTGTCAGGTCCGAGCATTCCTAGATGAAGAGTTTCCTGAAAAGTGGATTGGTCATCGTGGGCCAGTTGAATTGCTCCCAAGGTCTCCCGATCTGAACCCCTTAGACTTTTATCTTTGGGGTCATCTGAAGGCAATTGTCTATGGTGTGAAGATACGAGATGTGCAGCACCTGAAACTACGGATACTGGAAGCCTGTGCTGGCATTTCTCCTGCTGAGTTGCTATCAGTGTGTGAAGAGTGGGAGAAAAGGGTTGCATTGATAATCCATCACAATGGGAAGCACATTGAACACATTTTATAAGTGGTCAAAAACTTAAATAACTCATGAAAAAATAGTTACGTTAAAACCAAGCACACCATTGTTTTTCTTGTGAAATTCCCAATAAGTTTGATGTGTTACATGACCCTCTTCCTATTGAAAAAACAAAAGTTGGATCCAAGATGGCCGACTTCCAAATGGCCACCATGGTCACCACCCATCTTGAAAAGTTTGTTCCCTTACATATACTAATGTGCCACAAACAGGACGTTAATATCACCAACCATTCCCATTTTATTAAGGTGTATCCATATAAATGGCCCACCCTGTGTGAATATATATGAATATATATAGCCTGAAATGTGGCAAAAGGTCACAAAGTTCAACGGGGCCGAATACTTTCACAAGGCACTGTATTAGTGATTAACCAGTCTTTGAAGTGGAGCAAAGACTCATTAATCACTAATCCACCCCCTACCCCATCTCAACTACCCACACACAGTACCCAGATCATGATGATGCCCCATATATAAATGGTAGCCAAGGAAATCAGCATATGGTAGTAGTTGGCCAGCACTTATGGCCCAATGGTGTAACACCAAGTACCATTCACCATTTAAAGAATTGTGTCCAAGGATTTGTGAGAACTTTCTTAATGAAAGTGGTCTCATTGGTCATCTGGCCATGTAACTCTGTAAGAGCGTAAGATAACCCTTGTGATCTCATGAGGTACTCAGAGACCAGATGTGGTGCTACATAGTGTTTTCCAGTCCTTATATGCACAGTGGAGGTAAAGTTTTGGGAAAATCTTGAGTTGTTCTAAGTCAGCTGGGTCCAAAGCAAAAACTAAAATATTTTACAGTAACCTCCTTCAAACTCTGGTAATGAGTACAAGGTCTGAGACCACACTTTATTTTCCACAAAATAGAATCCCTTGAGCTTGGGGCATAAAAGGGTCTCCTTTCTGACAGATAACGTGTGTTTGTTTGACCGAGTCCCCCCTGGTGCTAGAAAAGCTTATCGTAACACAGCGGACAGACCGAGCAACTCACTTCTTATATTACACAACTTTAAAACTCTACACGTTCTTACTGTGGTTGCTTTCCTTCAGAAGCATTGGAATCACATTCTGGAAATAATAAACAGAATATGATGACACATATATACACACTGTATACACCGTATACCCACTTCGCTCAGTGGTAGGTGTTTCGCCAGCCATGCGAAAGGCCCGGATTTGATTTCCAACCGGCGCCCAAACCCCAGCCAATGGATGCAGTGCCGGTCCCGTAAAAAAACCTGTACCAAGCTTGTATGTGCGCACCACGTTTCCGCTGTGGTGACCCCTGGCTGGGAGCAGCGGAAAGACCAACAACAACACTATACTTGCTTCAGGAAAATAAAAATAGTATGATGTGTATATTTAATTATTATTATTATTATTATTATTATCATCATATCATTTACAGTACAGACCAAAGGTTTGGGCACACCTTCTCATTCAAAGAGTTTTCTTTATTGTGTTCTTTATTGTGCCCAAATGCGTCTCTTCTGCTTGTTGCCTGTCCTTAGCAGTGGTTTCCTAGCAGATCTTCTACCATGAAGGCCTGATTCACTTAGTCTCTTCTTAACAGTTGTTCTAGAGACGTGTCTGCTGCTAGAACTCTGTATGGCATTGACCTGCTCTCTGATCTGAGCTGCTGTTAACCTGCGATTTCTGAGGCTGGTGACTCGGATGAACTTATCCTCCGCAGCAGAGGTGACTCTTGGTCTTCCTTTCCTGGGGCGGTCCACATGTGAGCCAGTTTCTTTGTAGCGCTTGATGGTTTTTGTGACTGCACTTGGGGACACTTTCAAAGGTTTCCCAATTTTTCGGACTGACTGACCTTCATTTCCTGAAGTAATGATGGCCACTCGTTTTTCTTCACTTAGCTGCTTTTTTCTTGCCATAATACAAATTCAAACTCTTTGAATGAGAAGGTGTGTCCAAACTTTTGGTCTGTACTTTATATACTATATATCAACATTTAGCAGTAAATGTGATTAAAATATTTATACAACTTTTCTTTTCTTGAATTGACTATACATAATTTTTTATGTCTGTGCCACAATAAGTTATTTTTATACTATATAGCAGCATGTCCCAAACTGTATTGTTCCTCTTTCACTACAATTTTTATTATGAAATTTGTATTTATTGAATGATTATGTGAGGCATTTTCTCACTACTAAGGTAATATTAAGGGATAATGAGTGGTAGGTTAGATGGAAAAAAACCCTTCTATGAGGGCAGTATATTAATTTTTAAAGTGTTTAATTTGCAATTAAATTTGGTCAAAAACAGTGATGCTTCAGGAACTATTAACTGATCAAGTCATTAGAAGCAGCCAAAAAGGAGTGTTTTTTATTTTATTTTAAGTTTTTATGCGATCATAACATAACCAATACAATTTGTACTCGTGTGGTTTCCTGCAAGATCATCATGATGGACACCACAAATCTCAATCACATGCTCCATGAACATTTCTGTCAAGCTTACTAGAGCTAATTTTCATCTAATTTTTAATACTTTTACATATGCAGACACATGTTCATCATTCTTTCCACTGATTTTACAGCTTCAACTTTTACCTTCCTGGTCAATTTATTTATATAGCGCTTTTAACAATTGACATTGTCGCAAAGCAGCTTTACACAATCAAAAGAAGTAAGTCTGTATGCAATGTGTATGAATCAAAATTATAAGATTGTCCCTGATGAGCAAGCCGAGGGCGACGGTGGCAAGGAAAAACTCCCTGAGATGGTAATGGGAAGAAACCTTGAGAGGAACCAGACTCAACAGGGTGATAACGGATAGCAGAGATTGATCAGCATAATAATGTGTAAGACTGGAAGTTCAGTATAACAGGAGATGTGTTAAAATTAAAAGGAGTCCAGTTTGTTCCTGAAGGCTCAGGTAGACTGTAGGAAATTCCAGTCCTGAGCTATCGAACAACTGAAGTCACAGGTCCCCAGAGAACAGCTGTCAGCATCAATCAAGGACAGGGACAGTCTTCGTGGAAACCATCCCCAGCCACCACACGAATCCAGGCAGACCACACGGGCCATCCATGTGACGAGATTTCCAACCAGAAACTGGACTCCAGGACTGGTTAGACTGGTCCAGAGGGGGGGTCTGGATCACTGGCAACTCAGGAGCGACATGTATAGCTCGACAGAGAGAGGGAAGAGAGAGAGAGAGAGAGAGGAGAGAACAGAAAATAAGGAGATATGGCAGTTAGGTATGGTCACAGTCAACATGTATAAGGTGGAAGTATATTTATTGCAGAGTGCAAGCAGGGACTCCGGCAGGACTAACTATAACAGCATAAATAAAAGGGAGAGCCAGAAGGAAACACAGACATGAGGGCTCCCTGAGATGTAAAGCAACCAATCACCTCACCGTCGACAAACCTGAGTGATCAATGAGAGTGGGGAAGACAGCATCTAAACATACCAGTTCACCAAAATACTCTACGTCCATGAGTCCCCCAGATCTGCTCCTTTACCTAAGGCTAATCTATTTGCAAAAATGCTTGGCTAAATAAATAGGTTTTTAGCCTAGACTTAAACACTGAGACTGTGTCTGAGTCTCGAACATTAATAGGAAGACTATTCCATAACTTTGGGGCTTTGTAAGAAAAAGCTCCGCCCCCTGCTGTATTTTTAATAATATGCAGTACTGACAGGCAGCCTGCATTCTTTGATCGAAGTAGGCGTGGCGGATCGTAAGACACTAACAGTTCACTCAAATACTGTGGCGCGAGACCATTTAGTGCAGGGGTGGCCAACCCTGGTCCTTGAGAGCCACAGCTTTCCAGAAGCTAATCTTAAATGAGGGTGTAGTGGGGAAGACAAAGTGAATTGCTGCCTTGCAGCTTCTGATTGACTGAGCACATCTGATTCAGGTAATAAGCAGTGAGGAGTGCAGGGATAATTAGATAACACGCAGGGCTGCGGCTCTCGAGGACCAGGGCTGGCCACCCCTGATTTAGTGCTTTAAATGTCAAAAGTAGTATTTTAAAATCAATGCGAAATTTCACAGGGAGCCAATGCAGTGTAGATAAGATAGGAGTGATGTGCTCGTATCTTCTGGTTTTAGTGAGGACTCTTGCTGCTGCATCCTGTACTAACTGAAGCTTGTTTATACACCTATTTGAACAACCAGACAGTAAGGCGTTACAATAGTCCAACCTAGAGGTGATAAAAGCATGAACTAGTTTTTCTGCATCATTTAGTGACAATATGTTTCTTATCTTGGCAATATTTCTAAGGTGAAAGAAAGCTATCCTGGTAATATTATCTACATGAGCTTCAAATGAAAGGCTGTAATCTATAATCACGCCAAGGTCTTTTACTGTTGCATTAGATGGAACAGAAAGGCCATCTAAAGTTACAGTGTGATCAGAAAGCTTACTTCTAGCTACTTTTGACTAGAACTTCTGTCTTATCAGAATTAAGCAGAAGAAAATTAATTAACATCCAAACTCTTATGTCCTGCACACACTGCTCAATTTTAGCAAACTGGTTTTTCTCATCTGGTTTTGCTGAGACATATAATTGTGTGTCATCAGCATAACAATGAAAATTCGTAAACATGGTATTAGTTATGTTACCCAGAGGAAGCATGTAAAGGGAAAAAAGCAGTGGGCGTAAAACTGAACCCTGTGGAACACCAAACTCCACTTGAGAACATGAGGAATGGTAACCATCTAAATCTACAAACTGATAACGATCAGTCAAATAGGATCTGAGCCACAAGAGGGCAGTTCCCTTAATTCCTACTACCTTTTCTAATTTGTGAAGGAGAATACTATGATCAATGGTGTCAAAAGCTGCACTGAGGTCCAGTAACACAAGTATAGTGACGCAACCCTGATCAGAGGCCCATAGGAGGTCGTTTACTACTTTAACGAGTGCTGTCTCTGTGCTGTGATGAGGCCTAAATCCTGACTGATACAGTTCATTTATGCTATTTCTGTGTAGATGTGAACATAGCTGCTGTGATACTACCTTTTCCAAAATCTTGGAGATAAAGGGAAGGTTTGATATCGGCCTGTAATTAGAAAGCTGACCGGGGTCAAGGTCAGGTTTCTTGATTAGCGGTTTAATAACGGCTAATTTAAAGGATTTGGGGACATACCCACTACTGAGTGAACAGTTAAGTACTTTCAACAGGGGTTCTATTATTGCTGGTACTATCTGTTTGAGAATATGTGTCGGTATAGGATCTAATTTACAGGTTGATGATTTTGAAGAAGAGATGAGTGAAATTAGTTCCCTCGCTTCAAGTGGAGTAAAGTATTCTAAGTTCTGATGTGATGTGGTTAGTTCATCTGTATTACTTAAATTGTCTGGTTTCAAAGCCCGAATTTTTTGCCTAATATTTATGATTTTGTTATTGAAAACGTTCATGAAATCCTCACTACTGCATGATGTTGTCCTGGTGTCACCGATGTCTCCCACACGCTTTCAGTTTTGAAGTCTTTTCTATTCTTGTAGGTATATGAATTGCACTTGTTATGATGATGAACAAAATCTTGTCATATTTCAGTATTGAGGTGGAATTCTGTGTCAGTGCTGTCGACCCATTAACCCAGGACAGGAGCTTTTAGTGTGGTATGAAGAGGAGTATGCCAAAGAAATCAGTCCTACCTTTGACTACCTGTGGAACAAAAAGTCCTCCACAAACGGTAAAGTCTGTTCATGTTCAAAATCAGATTTAGTATCTGATTACATTAACACACACAAGGAATTTGGTTCCGGATACAGGAGAGTCTTTACAGACACATATATATACAGTACATACACTGTACAGGCTATTTGCAAACAATATGCAAGATACAAGCACTATACAGATTAAATAAATACAACATACAATTCTGCAGAAATGAACATACTGTGGTTCTGCTTCTGGTTCAATCATGGAAGTAGCTCACATGTATTGTCTAATATTTACAATTATATACAATATTTTCAAAGTACATAAGGACCTGGTTATTAAGGTTACCCAAGATCTCTGGGCTGGTCTCAAGGAGCAAGATATATTTCTGTAATTATTTCCTTTGTGTATCTTACCGTAAACATTCTGATAAATCCCAGTATTGTTTTTATAAAAAAATATCACTTTGAAGCAGATGACCATGTGATCATGGTATCCATTAACCAATCAATAATAAGTACACATTTTTATCATAATTAGTTTTTCTCAAGTGAACAGTGATATAGATTCTTGATGCACCACGAGTATGGAACGGTGAGTGCACAAGGGGGTACACATTTAATATTGGTGACCTCAGGGTGTAAACACACCTCTACCGTTCTTTATTTTAATTCTTTACCATTCTTTAATTTAATGCGGCAGGATTAATTTGCCTTTACACTTTTACCTTAACGCTACATTTTGTGAGGATACCAGGGGGCATAAGTGAGCTGGGTCGTCAGAGGGTTCCAGCCTGCGAGCCTCTGGGATCTTTTCCTTGTAGCCTTCCTAAGCAAAAAATTTAAATTAGGTACAGTGAAACCTCAGATTATAAGTAACGCAGTTTGTGAGCGTTCCGCAAGATGAGCAAAGATTTTTTAAAAATAAATTTTCACTTGGAAAACAAGTCTTGGTTTACTAGTACAGAGTATCAGGTATCACGCATGCGCTTCTTGTTTTGATCACAACTGAGCCAATGGTTTTTTTCTTTCTTGTGCTGCGGAATTGTGGGTAATCGTCTCCCCTGCAGGGTCTTAGTGCTCGTTTCTCACTAGTATAATCAACATCTGTGCACGCGTGTACTGTTTACTATAACACCGTAACCATGTGTGTGTGTAAAACATATTTTATGTGTGTGTCTGTATGTATGTGTGTGTGTGTGTGTGTGTGTGTGTGTGTAAAGCGCGCGTGTAAAGCAAAGCTGCTCAAGGCCCAAAGGCGTGCTCTTTGTCTGTGTGCACGGAGACCTCTCCTACTTTCGCCTTCACAGACACACACACACACACACACACACTCTTTCTCTCTGCTCTACACAGAAACACTGCTCTGACACGATTCTTTTCAAAGGTAAAGTGCAGTTAGTTTGTTTTATTTTGACTTTACAGCAGTGATTCCGTTAGTTTGTTGATCAATTGAGTGTCAGAGAGATTTCTTAATTTTTCCAATAGAACAGTGTTTCAGTTTTGCGCACGCGCATGTGAAAAGAGTGGACGAAGGATAACTGTAAGACGAGAGGGGTGAGGGGGAGCTTACTTTAGATTCACACACACAATTTTTCCATAAGAAATAATGTAAACTCAAATTATTTGTTCTACAGCCAAAAACAATAAATACATAAAAATAAGTAATACAATATATAAAGTAATAATAAAACAAATTAACCTGGACTCAACATTTTGAGTCAGATAAGTGTTTCCGTTTGTGCGCGCAGACGCCGTGTATATATATATATATATATATATATATATATATATATATATATATATATGTGTGTGTGTGTGGAATTAGTATGAAAGCAGATCATTCACAAAATAATTCACGCAAAAGACGCAGTGCACACATGCGTATCCCACTTCACGTGCGTAAAATCCAATGCACACATACGTATCCCAATTCACATGTGTAAAACCAAATTTTCACATGCACGAAAAAAATATATATTCACAAAAAAAAAACACTCACATGCACAAAATAAATGTATATATTCATAATATACGTTTCACAAATGCAAATCTTTAAAATTCACGAGTGCATCATGAATCACGATTAGTGAAAATCGTCTTTCGTGTGTGAATATCTGTGTGTGTATTTTTGAAACTTTGCGGGCAGCAACATGGGTCACCTGTTCTCTTTAGCCAATCAGTTACAACCTCCAGGAGCACAGCACTCAAGTAGCTCAGCTTTGTACACCTTTTGCACAATCTGAGTTAATTACAACGGAAATGAAGCTTTTCATACTCAAACCAACATGGCGAACCAAGAGCAGGATGCACGTGCAAGTTATTACTTGATTTCATAATGTTTAATTAACTTAGCCGAAAAGAACACAGCTAACCACTTTATCATCTTCACCATTTTTACATGTTTGTCACAGTTTTTCATTTTCAAATGATATATGATATATAAAGACAATAGTCAGTCACATGCTATTTTTACTATGCTGAGTGACTGAAATAATGCTATCACTCAGCATAGTAAAAATAGCATGTGACTGACTATTGTCTTTACAATGTGACTGTGGTGAATTAATCATTCATCATGACTTTCTAAACTGATGTTTGGTAGGTCAGTTTGAACTTACAGTTACAGCAATAAATGCATATTGCACTTTACATAGCCACTTTGTTGAAACAATGTGGTTTGAACAAGATATGCAGCATGATTCAAAACACAGTATAACTTACTGTCAGTACATTAAAATCCATCTTTTCTTTTTAATAATTTAGGAATCTCTCCAGCAATACATTCTCCAACGAATTCATGATCGTTTGGTTCATGTCTTAGAGAGACAACCACTGAACAGTGATTACCTTCAGTTCATTTGCAGACAGGAGCTAGTGGTTATTAGCTTTCAAGTCTAAGCAACCTCATACAGCGTCAGAGAGATATGGAGGAGGTATCCGTCACAGTCATGTTGGAAACAGGACATGGACGCCCAAGAATTTCCATTTCAGAAACCAGTCTTACCCATCTAATAGAACTTGGGCTGCCAGTCAAGTCTATCGCAGAGCTACTGGGTGTGTCTCGTGCTACGTTGTTCAGGAGGATGACTGAAAATGGTTTATCCGTTAGAGCTATGTACAGTACATGTACAGATGAAGAGCTTGATGCTATCATCACAGAAATTAAGAGATCTATGCCAGATGCAGGATATCGTATGGTTCGAGGGTCTCTACTGGCACAGGGGCACCGAGTACAGTTTGATAGGTTGTGTGCATCCATGCATCGTGTAGACAGTGTCGGTGTTCTCTCCATGATGACCAACCTGTAATGTATTGCTCGCAGAACATACTGTGTTCCTCATTCCAAGTACATGGTGCACATAGACACCAACCATAAACTCAAGTATGTCTGCAAACCATCGCTAACATCAATTTTGCATACAATACAAATTTCTAAAATAACAGTTACAAATAGTCAATTAGGTACAACGTGGTCATATTTGGTGGAATAGACAGTTATTCAAGAAAGGTAAGAGGTTTTAAGGGGTGAAACCCTTTTAACTCTGAAACCCTAGTATGTATATATAGAATTGTTTTTTTTTTAAGGGCAATGCTCTGAAGGTGTTTCATTCTTCTGCCCTGTATAAATTATAGTTTAACCCAGGGGTCTCAAACTCAGTTCCTAGAGGGCCGCAGCCTCGCAGAGTTTTGTTCCAACCCTGCTTCAACATACATACCATGTAGTTTTCAAATAAGCCTTAATGATCTGATTAGTTGTATCAGGTGTTTTTAATTATGGACTCTGCAGGTTGTCTGCCCTTCTGGAACTTAAGGTGACACCCCTGGTTTAACCATTTCATTTCTAAACGTGTTGGACTACACATTAACAGCATAGAAGCAATAAATACCTTGTTTGAACCCTGGCTGCTTGCAATCTTTCTAATGTATATTTTCAGTTATATATGTTTTTTCTATATTCTATAGATTATGTACCTAAAGGTTTCAAACAACAACTGCTCCGACACCCATTTGGCCTTTTTCAGAGAGGCTGTGAATACACATGGGTTTCCACTGAGGTATTAGTATTAAATTCCAAAATGTTTATTATTTGTTGTAATAAACTGTTATTTGTTGTTGTTCTTAAATCATAATTTATACAGTTATGTATATAGTATGTATAATTTAGAGTTAATTGTGTGTAAATGCAACCCAACACAATGTGTAATGTTTTTGTTGCAGAGCAAGAGGTGATCATGGAGCTGAAAATGTGGGGATTCCAGAACTAATGTTTTCAGTTCGTGGCACTGATGACAACAGCTTCATTTCTGTCAGGAACTAACCGGAGATGGACCAGAAGACTAGCAGTTAGCCCTGTAGCGTGGATGGTAAACCCAAGTAGTAGGAAGTAGCACGAACAGGCAGGATAACCACGCTGGTTATTATTAGAAGAGTTTACACAAAGAAACCCACGTTCTAAATACACACACCCAAAACTATGGGGGAAGTAGTGAAGGGTTTGAGTTGAGATCTATAGAATATTGGATGGATCCGGAGCACCGCAGGCAGCTGGAGCCGGTAGGTGACAGGATTAATCTGGAGGTTGACGCTGTATGGTCCGATGAATCTTTGTGATAACTTTCGTGATTCTGTCTGCAGGGGTAGGTTTTTTGTTGATAGCCATACCTTGTCACCTACTTGGTACATTCGTCCCGGTGAGTGTTGACGGTGATGTTGCAGAGTATAGCGGGTGTTGGCATGTCGGATGGCGTCGTTTGCTTGTCTCCAGAGCCGTCGACACCGGCGAACCAACTGTTGGGCCGACGGTACTTCAACCTCCGGTTCTTGATGGTCGAACATCAGAGGTTGGAAACCATAGCATACCTCGAATGGGCTTAGGTTGGCGGCAGAGGATGTGTGGAGGTTGTGAGACAGCTCAGCCCAAATGAGGTAGCGGGCCCAGGAGCACTGGCGATCAGCAATAAAGCATCTCAGGTACCGCTCCAGTTGCTGGTTGGTCCGCTCCGTCTGACTGTTAGTCTGTAGGTAGTAGCCAGAGGACAGACTGCAGGTGGAATTGATCAGATGGCAGAAGGCCCTCCAGAACCGGGACGTGAACTGGGGCCCCCTGTCCGAGATGATGTCCTTTGGGAACCCATGCAGGCGGACTACGTGCTCTAATATCAGCTCGGCTCTCCTTTTAGCTGACGGGAGACCGGAGAGGGCCACCAGGTGAACAGCTTTGGAGAACCAGTCGACGATTGTGAGGATGGTGTCTTTTCCTTCGGAAATCGGCAGGCCCGTGATGAAGTCAACGGTAATGTGTGTCCAGGGCCAGCGGGGAACCGGGAGTGGTTGAAGTTCACCTGGCGATGGCTGGTTGCTGTCCTTGGACCTGGCACACACTGGGCACGCCTGGACGAACTCGTCCACATCCTTCCTCATATTGGGCCACCAGAAAGCGCGTTGAATAAAGAGTACGGTGCGCCGCCTTCCGGGGTGTCCAGAAAGTGGGGAGGAGTGTCCCCACTGGAGTTTGTCGGTCCTGATTGCGTCGGGTACCTTTCACCAGCTGTTGGATGAATACTACTGTATGAATTCAGACACACTGCTTTTTTTCGTATAGTAGGGTTCATACGTTTCACGTGTTGCTGTTTTATGTCATATTCAAGCTCCAGTGACGCTTAGCAGACTAAATGTAGAAAAGAAAAAAAAAAGCAGGCCGACTGCAGCATAATTCAAAATCCATAGTTTTCAGTTACATACACTGTACCAATGTTTGCTATGTTCACAGTAAATTATTATTAATTTAATTCTTGAGTGAAGGTTTCCAATAACAGGATGGTTGTTGACAAAATGGAGTGTCCTCAATCTGTCTAAAAGAACAAAATATTGTTTGCTTACCATTTAGGTCAGGAGCCTTTAGTTAATGTTATAAATTTATTTTTTTTGTGGTGATATTGGACTATACATTTAAAAAAAAAATACAGAATAGAACATCTCTGGCGTGATGTATTTGTAGGGGTGACAAGTGTCTACTACAACATTCTGCACACTTTGAAGGACAATCATCTGCTGGATATAAGAAACTCCTTGCCTTATTCTGATGCCATTATGTGTTCCTGCCGCGAATCCAGGCCAGCTTGGATACCTTTCGTGAGGGTTGGGACAACCATCCCATAAGGACAGAACACAATTTGACACCCAATCAGCTGTGGCAAGTGGGCCAGTTGCAGAATACAGTTTTGGACCCAGAGTTAAATTCAATAAGATCAAGGAAAAAGTAAAAAATGCAAAAAGATTCAAAAACTGAAGACTGGCTTCGCTTTAAATTTGGGTTTGTAATTGGTTGCCATTCTTTTCCACACACACCCATAAACTTTATTTATATAGTAATCACATTTTCTACTCATTCTGATGGTTAATGTAAAATCAACAGAGGCTCCTGACCTGTTTCTGTATGATTTATGCACTGCACCTCTGAGACATAATTGGTTGATTAGATCATGGATGATGGTGTGTTTGACAAACTGCTTTGAGTCCATCTGCCTATCTTAACCCAGCATTCTGTCTGTAGAGTAGACCTTTGAACTTAAAAGAACAATAGTGTGCACACCTGATAGGGCTGGTCTGCTTCTGAAATGTTCATTTTAAATAGTTTTTTTTTTTTTTTTACAAACACATTAGAACTGTTTTGCAGTTCAAAAGAATCAATGGTGTCCTTGATATAATAACTGTAATGTCCTATTTTCCCCCTCAGAATAAAAAAACACACCATAAAAACAAGTAAAATTAATTCTTTCCTTATCTTGCTCAGACTTGTAGAGGGATTTAGAGAATCTTATGGCTGTAAAAAAAAAAAAAAAAAAAACTACTGCCATTAAAGACGATTATCTTACAGTTCATATTTTTCTTAAGGGTCTTCTACCACAGCCCTTTTTGAGGGGGAAAAAACACCGTTTCCCCTCAGCATGTGCTGTACTACAAGACAGCAACCTGTTTCAAATGGCTGGCTGAATGATTGGTCATTCATTTTTACATGGAGATCCTCCTCTTTCTGGGCTGGGTTTACCTGTGATCATCCTTCTAACTGGAGGGAATGCTGACAGTGCGGCTTCAGCTCTGACACTGCAGGAGTGCCCAGATATAGACCACAGGGAAACCATCAGTTTGGTGAGTACTTGCAATTTAATGAAGTACTTTAGTACAGGAGTTTTACTTTTTGTATGAAGATGTCACTGAATCATTGTAAGATTTTTTCACATTTTCAATTGCAGCTCAAGAGAACAGAACTCGCTGAAGATGAAATGACTCAATTGACAGATCTTTGCCTTGTCTGGGATCTTCCTGTTAAAGTGGTAAAAATTTTCAAATTACAGAATAGCCTCACAACAGTTTGCATGGAACCACAGATTATTGGGTGCACATTTTGCTAAAGAAAAATACATATTATATCTGCATTTATCTAGGAAGTCATTTTAATCACCTGTGATGATTGTTCTAAATCTGTGAGCTTGGCTGGCCAGTGGCACATTTTCATCATCATTGTCGTCCTCATGAACAGTCACATCAGTAAGAGACCCCTAATGAAATAATGGAAATAGTGGCAATAGAAATATTAAGAAAGATTATGATCTTAAAAAAACAACAACAAAAAACACTGTAATTAGAACCTACAGTCTCAGTCACTTTGCACTCTTCAATGGGTAAGGGCAGCAATGGCAGAGGTATTTTCCTGCTACATTTAATACAGTTTGACTGTGACACCACAGAATCAAAGGGTAATGGTTCAAAGGAAAGCTTCTCTTGAAGTGGCACTACAAAAAGCATGTTTTTCCCATCATTCGACACCGATTTCAGGAGCCGAGTAGAGTACCCATCATAGGGAATTATAGACAGCTTACGCCGCCCACCACCACCTAACAGTAAAATGGGAGAAGAATCAAACTCAGAATGCTGCCTTCATGTGCTATCAAAACTATGAGTTACTTAGTTAAAATGTGCTCATGAATGTTCTCTTTTGTTGTATTTACCACTGGGAAGTTCAGTGATCACTTTGATGCCCAAGTTGCCCAGACCATAAACTTTAAGCATGGAGGAGGAAAGAACAATCTCCTCCTATGACTGGTATTCATTATTGTTTTTGTTTTTTTTACACCATAGCTACATTACTTTGTAATGCATTTTTACATTAATGAAATGTCACTTTAAGTGTTTGTTTTACACAAAGGAAAAATTGTCTGTACTGGTCAAAAGCTCCAGAAACAGCAAAGCAGCAATTCAATGTTACAAACTTGTAATTAGGACTTAAGAATTGTGAAGTAAGACAATTTAGATAGCACAAGGCAGCAGTTTAATTTCCCATTTTCATACCCTTTATTCAATAAAAGAAGTAAATCCTTTATTACATGTTTTATCTATACTTGGCATATAAATATAAGGGGCCTCCGAGTTGCCCAGTGGTAAAGCACTCGCCCTATCATCCGGAGATCGCCAGTTTGAATCCCGGGTGATGCTGTAACCTCTCGCAGCCGGAGGTCTAGAGAGAGCTGATTGGCCGAGCTCTCTCAGAGGGGAGAGATGAGAGGTACTTGGTGCTCCCACATTAATCGCGGCTCTACAGCCAATCAGGGGCGTCTGTGTGCTCAGGCAAGCAGAAGGAGCGGATATCGCTATCCTCTGAGTGTTACGCCGCCCCCAACGGTGCATGACCGAACGGTTCGAAAAGATGCGGTCACGTGGTTCGGAGGAAACTCGGCCCTCCCGGCTGAGTGGTAGTAGTAGCCTTAATATGGGAGCCCCCTAGTGACGGGGAGGAATTGGACACTACTAAATTACGGAGAAAATCGGGGAAAAATCCAAAAAAAGAAATATATATATAAAATATAAATACCTGTAGACTTGTAAAACATCCAGCTCCCCTGAAGAGCTTTTAATTTAGGAAATTCTTCCTCAAGCAGACTGACAATCTAAAACAAGCACAAAAAAAAAAAAAAAAACACATTCATCATTCATTTAAGTTATGGAGAGAAAATTTTGCATCATGTAATTACTTGCATTATTATAATGTTTGCAATTAACTTAGAGTGTTTAAAATGGTCTGGAACAGTTAACAGCCTTTTCCCAAGCCCAGCATGTACAATATCAAGCTCTTCATCTCCTTTTGGAGTAAACAGGGTTGGTTCGGAGAGCACATAAATTTGAAAATCTGTTTTTTTTTTTTCACAATGCCTAGTTTGGCAAAAGAAAAACATTTTTTTGCCCTTAGGCTGGTCATTTTCAGTTCCAAACATACTTGGGAATTGCCTATGGTAAGATAAAAAGACATTTACGAGCAGCAGAAGGTTAGAAAAAAAGCCAAGTAAAAGCTCTATTTTTAGGCATTTAAAAGTGTTTTAAAATAATTGAATAATGCTAAATATTGAAACGATAAACACAGAAATGGACCTTCTTAATGCTTGTTTCACCCTATTTTCAGGTTCTGGCAGAGTGGGCAAAGGAGTAAGACCACTTTTCCCGTTCTTTTCGGCTAAGTTAATTAATGAGACATTATGAAATCAAGTAATAACTTACACATGCATCCTGCTCTTGGCTCACCATGTTGGTTTGAGTAGGTAAAGCTTCATTTCCGTTGTAATTGACTCAGATTGCACAAAAAGTGTACAAAGCTGAGTTACTTGAGTCTTACTCTTGAGCCTCGCCTCATCTTAGACAGTAAAACTCCTCCTTCCTCCCCCCCCACCTCGCTTTTTAAGTTTCAAATCAAACACACACAAAGGAAACACTGTTTTAACAGGGGGAAAAAGAAATATCTCTAATGACACTCGCGTGAACGCATACTAACGAAATCATTGCTGTAAAGTAAAAAACAAATAAATGAACCAGCACCTTACCTTTGAAAAAAATCGTGGCAGAGCTGAGTTTTTTGTGTAAAGAAAGTGCATGTGTGAAGCCGAGAGAGTGTGTGTGCGTGTGTCGGTGACAAATTACGCGCGCGCACACGCACAGGATGGTGAGTAAAGGCGAGAGAGAGAGAGAGAGAGAGAGCATGTGTGGGGCACAGTGTCAAATTACGCGCGCGCACACATAGGAGGGAGAGAAAAATGTTGATTATACTAGTAATAGACGAGTACTAAGACCCAGCAGGGGAGACTATTACCCATAATAGCAAGAGAGGGACAAAAAACCTTTGGCTCAGTTGTGATCACTTGGCGCTCAGTGTCAAAATAAGAGCGCAAACATGATACATGATACTCGGCACTTTCACTCAGTTTCCAATTCAAAACTTATTAAAAATCTTTGCTTGTCTTGCGGAACACTCGTAAACCGTGTTACTCGCAATCCGAGGTTCCACTGTACTTGAGTTTTCCTATAGTGTAGTAAAAATATAGAATCAGGTGCCCCTCGTCCCTTGGGTCAGATTCCCTTCTGGGACAAGCATGATGAAACATCAAGCCTATCTTTGACCCAGTGAGGGCGGTTGATGGTCAGCAATTCCACCTATATGTTTTTCTTTCTCAACCCTATATAGATAGATAGATAGATAGATAGATAGATAGATAGATAGATAGATAGATAGATAGATAGGTTGCCCTTATTGTCATTGTATTTAAATACAAAGATACTGAATTTGCAACTCCTTGGTGCTAACAAACAAACAAAAAAAAAGATGACATGAACATGACAATGACATGAACGTGCAAATTGCAATGGGGAAAAAACATCTTTGGTAGGTGTACGTGTCTTGGCCGACCTTTAGCACTTGCCAGAGGTTTAAACGGATGGTAACCTGACTGTGGTGAGTCTTTGATGAGTGTGACTCTGCTCAGGTCACAGAGGGGATTTTGACACCTGATCATCACACCCATAACATCGTAGTCGAGCGACATATGAAGCAGCATAATTTCTGTCCTGTACAAATCACAGCCTATCATGATCATCTTAAAGCTTAGACAAGTAAGGAAGAGAGCAGACAGCAGTGACGTCACAGAATATGAATGTTATTCTACTTCTTCTGATTGTTATTATTAACTGCCATTTTGATGTAACATGAGCAGCATTTGAAAAACATGGGGTTCTCTTGCTTCACATCTCAGTTCAACATGTATTGGAGCTGTGATAATATGGTCAAAAAAAGTAAATTAATATTAGTATTTAAAGAAGCAAGGGATAGTAACACACAAAAAATCCTGGGTTATTTTAACTACCCAAACGCTGGGTTGCCTCTGTTGGGTAATTTTTCTGAGTTATTTACAGTGAATTAGATACTTTTTGTTTAACCCAGCTTGCTGGATTGGACTTGGATTAGCTAGTGACAGCTAACATCACAGACAAGACCGCCTCTCCCCCGAAGTTCACCGGTATATTCAGCTGCTGTGACAACTTTGTGTCTTTTTTTTTTTTTTTTTGTGGCCGCTGATGAGGGTGCTTCCTCCTTGCGCATTTAAGAGTAAAAATACAAGGTCTTTATACACACTTTCACTCACTTAAGTCACTTATTAAGACTGAATTTGTTCACTGGGTTGTTGCTGGGTTATGTAACATTTATTACTGTTACCGTGTTAATGTTTACACTCAAACTTCCAGTCTGGTCTGTGCTATAGCATGCTAGTTTATCTTACAATGGCTGCTACCTAGCCAAACAAAAGAACCCCACCTGTGTATGAAAGAAACTGTAAAAATGTCTGAGCTTTTTAGCTTTCTGTGTAGATGCTTGCAGGGTGTATGAAGATGGTGAAGTGATGAATGAAAGCTAAACTGTTAATGGTAGTGCCAGCATGACGCTAGCATTTAACTTGGTTGCTAGCGTTAGCAACCATATTAACATTAGAACTTTTTTAATCTCAGTGCTTGAGTCAATAAAAAGCTGAGGTGTTACAAAACACTAATCTTCTTACAAATATACATACTAGCCAACCCTCTCAATTTTTCCATAAACGTTTACTTTCTTTAAATTCTTTTTTTCTAAGGTTGGAACCGACACCGTGGAATTTCTCCAGCAGGCTGAAGTGTTGAGGCCGAACCCCTACATCCTGATGTTGGGAGATGATGACCAGCACTGCTCTCAGGCATTAGTGCTTCTGAGTAATAGTATCGTAATGATGTCGCTGTTGAACTTGTTTTGTATTATCTGATCTTGTGCTTTTGAAAAATAAATATAAATATTTTTTTCTATGATTTGTACATTTAATTGGGTGTTGTTTATTGCATATATGTAGAGTTTTTTTTTTGTTTTTGTAATAGACCAGTATTTCAAAGTAATTTAAACGTTTAAACTGTTTTACCCATAGACATGTAAAACATTAAAATAATAATAACCTATTTGTGAGGTAGAATTAACGCAACATTCCAGTTAATAGAATGGGTAGAGTAGAATAGTTCTGGGTAGAACTTTTGACCAATTTATTTAGGTCAAAATTATTAAGGTGACCATATTTAATATTTCAGTGAGGAGGCAGACGGCTAGCACTTGTGGATCGAGATGGGGTCAACTTAAACATTTACTAAAACTTAACTAAAATCTTATTTTTTTTACTCCCAAAAAGTGGACATATCCAGGAATAAGAGCATGTATGGTCACCCTAATTAAATTTAATTCAGTTTTATGGAAATTATGGAAATGAGTTTAAAGGGTGTAAAGAAATATGCATAAATCATTATTTATTATTAGGATTTAATCCTGACATGTATTTGAGTGCATTTTTGCTTCCCTGCTAATCCGCTGCTTCACCATCCACTCCAGTAGGTGGCGGTAATGCCACATTTAAACTGGGATACCACTAATAAACTCACACGAAAGCACGATCCAGGTTGCTGCTTCTCCAAACGCCGGCATTCGTTTGATCCTTTTTATCACATGAACACATTTTTAATAAACTTTTGCAGTTACCGCTATATGTGATGGAGTTAAAAAATCAACTGTAAATGTTTGTGAGGACTTAAAAGCTCGCTGTGCTTTAAACACAGAGGTAAGTTGATCCGAAGCGGTGAGGCCGAATCCCAAATGGAGCTTGACTTTACTGGTAAAGTGCACTACAGCTAGTATGACGTAATGCCATATGCGCCCTATGTAGTGCACTATTTATTCCGTTAGTGGGCGTTTGGAATTCGGCCTTATCGCTGTGTGTTTGTGTTTCAGTAATTTTAACTTGATCTAAATCACTCTTTACAGCCAGCTGACACTAATCATGAGAGAAACAATGTGTATAAAATTAGTTAATTAACTTGAGATTCATTTATTTACAGTTTTTAAGAAATATTTTCCTTGTCTCTTGTCAGACCAGATTATTATTATTATTGTTGTTGTTGTTGTTGTTATAATTATTATTTGTTTAGATCTGTTATAATGGGTACAGAAGGAGACACACAGCTCTTCTTCAGGACTTCTCAGGTTCCCGATCCTCCTCTCTCACAGGTAACGCTTAATGATGAGTGATGTTACTACAATATAATAAAATATAAAATAGTAATAATTATTAGTGATATGAATCAGCAGTCACCTCCCGATACGATATTATCGGGGTTTGCTCCCTGTTTGTATTTTACTTAAAATTGTCATTATATTTCTGAATAAATGTTTGTGTTATTTGGTTTTTAGCTGTGTGAGGACGTGAAAACGGAGATGTCAGATGGAGGGACGCCTGAAGTGACAGACGTCTGTGTGAAGAAAGAAGAGGACATCTACGACTACGAGGACGGCCTGGACAACACACCTGAAGATATCTGCATTAAAGAGGAAGATCCTGACCATAAAGACTACCTCTGTAAAACATTGTTTTTTCTGTAATTCAGTCCAAAAAGTAAAACTCTTATTAATATTCTAGATTCATAAAATTTTCTTTGTTTTAATAATTACGGCTCACAGCTCAAGAAAATAAAAATCGCAGTGAGGCAGGTTTTAGTGAAACAGAGGGAAAGTTCAAAGTCTTTGTTTGTCCCATTGAAGAGAAGCCGCTGGTCTGTTTTGTTTGGAAAGGAGGAGAGATTGTGTACCTTCTCTCATCCATATTTGCTCCATGTCCCACAGAGAGCCGCTGTTCCTACAACTCGACTGAACTACCTGATGATGAAGTTCTTCCGAATGCAAAACTAAGAAATTACTATAGTAGCTCATGCCGTCGTGCTGTTGCTTTCGTTGTATCAGGCCAACTCTGAACCAGAGACAGTGTGAGGACCATCTCGCCTGGGCTCAGGAGGAAAAGCACTGGACCGCTGCTGAGTGGTCCTCTGAAATTCCTCTTTTCAGATAAAAGCATATTTTCCATTTAATTCAGAAATCAAGGTCTCAGACTCTGGAGGAAATACGGAGAGACACAGAATCCAAGTTCAGTGTGAAGTTTCAGGTGCTGTGTCACTTGCTGGTGTTGGTCCACTGTGTTTTATCAAGTCACAAATCAAGACAGTCGTCTACCAGGACATTTTAGACCCTCCGTCTGCTGACAAGCTTTACTGAGATGCTGATTTCCCTTTCCATAAACTACCACTAACAGGTTTACTGGCCATGATATTGCTGTATGTGATAGACCAGCCAACTCACCTGACCTGAACCCTATAGAAATATCTGTGGTTTATTGTCAAGGGGAAGACGAGAAACACCCAGTTCTAACAATACAGACGAGCTGAAGGCTGCTATCAAAGCAACCTGGTCATCAATAAAACCTCAGCAGTTTTACACAGACTGATCGCCTCCATGCCATGATGCACTGCTGGAGTAATTCATACTGAAGAAGCTCGGCCAAGTATTAAGTGCATGAATTAGAAATAAATACAGAATTTGGATTTTGTATTATTTTGGGGAAAATTCCTAATATTTTTAGATACTGGATTTTTTTTTCATTGTTTTATTTTCATGAGCTGTAAGCTGTCATCATCGAAATTATAACCACTTGAAAAAATCCTTTCATGTCTCATGAATGTTGAATATGAGACTTTTTGATTCGGTCAAAAACAGTGTTGTTCCGTAGACAATTAATTGATCATAAAGTCATTAGGGGCGACCAATAAATTAGCATTTTTAAGTAAATTCTTTTATAACACAATAATGCATTTTTCCTGTGATATAACTTATAAAGTTCGTACAGTACTTGTGTAACGTTTTGTTGTGTCCTATATCATGATGGACACCTCCTGCTCTCTACACAGGAGATGAGTGCAATACACAGACGCTCCATGTTCCTTTCCGGGAAGATTTCTTAAGCGAATTTATTTAAAATTCTAATGTATATTAAATAAACATATAACATCATTTTTTCCCCATTGTGTTTTCTATACTCCTAGATTGTGAGAATTGCAAATCTACAGTTCTTGTTCTTACAAGTGTGAGGTTCATGGCCTGCCTCTCTTCATTTCTGATACTCCTGTTCCCCTGGGCGTCTCTGACCGCGCCAGACTGACTCTTCCTCCTGGACTAGAGATTCAGAAGTCCGGTATTCCTGACGCAGGTCTGGGAGTGTTTAATAAGGGGGAGACTGTTCCAGTAGGTGCACATTTCGGACCCTACCAGGGAGAACTGGTCGACCGAGAAGAAGCCATGAACAGCGGATACTCCTGGGTGGTGAGTTTGTTATAAATTATTTATTAAGATTTTTAATGCATGCAGTTTTTTAAGCAGCACCATGGATGAAGTAAACTCAAGTCAGCATCAGTTACTTCCTGCCAGAGCTACATGTCTAGCTAGTTTTTGGATTTCTGGGCTAATTGGCTATTCTTGGGTTATCACTAAGTACAGGCTCCCGGCTGTTCCTCACTCACTATATCATGCCTCGTAACAACACTGTGGCAGCTATAATTGAGGAGAAGCATATATGATTAGAGGAAACTAAAATAAAACACTAATTGAACAAATTACTACAAAGCATTACGTCATTGTGTTATACATCATGTGTAGATAAATAAATTTACTCTCAATTGAATATCGACAAGATGACTAGTTAAAATGTGTTTTAATCATAACAATACAGTAATTTATGTGATGATAATAGAACAATTTCTCCTGAATCATCGTTCTAGTGCCTGCTTACTTTTTCATTTTAAGGTATTGATTGATTTGTAGAAGTAAATGGAAATGTGTGTTTTTTCTACAGATCTACAGAAACAGGCAGTGTGAAGAATACATAGATGGTGCAAGAGAAGTTCATGCAAATTGGATGAGGTGAGGAATGCTCCAGTTGTTGGGTCTTCTTTAAAGGACTTTAATAAGCTTAAAAAAAATTTTTTAATAGACTTGTTTTCCTCTTGTCCATCTGTCTCATGCTCATGGTCTGTGATTATGATTTGAGCTTTGACATTTTCTGTCTTTTTGTCACATTCTTGTAGGTATGTGAATTGTGCTCGTAATGATGAACAGAATCTTGTGGCATTTCAGTATTGTGGTGGAATTCTGTATCGGTGCTGTCGACCCATTAACCCAGGACAGGAGCTCTTAGTGTGGTATGAAGAGGAGTACGCCAAAGACCTCAGTCCTACTTTTGACTACTTGTGGAACAAAAAGTCCTCCACAAATGGTAAAGTCTGTTCATACTTACTGCAAATCACTTCAGTTCTATTCAATTATATTTTAAACTGGTGAAGCCAAGAGGTAAGGAAGGTGAGATTCATCCAAATCAGGCACCGGCATTCCATTAGGCAGGACGACTAACATACAACTTGACTAATAATAATAATAATACATTTTATTTATCATGCACTTTATATTTGAGACAAATCTCAAAGTGCTACAAATTATTTAAACTCAAAAGCTCTGATAAAAAGATAAGTTTTAAGACCAGATTTAAAATCATCAACAGTCTGTGGCACCCTCAGATACTCAGGGAGAGCATTCCACAGTCTAGGTGCCGCCGAGCAAAAAGCCTGATCTCCCATAGTATGAAGCTTGATCTTCGGAGGTTTCAGAAGATGAACTGAGACGGAGCGGAGGTTGTGTGAAGATGTATGTGAAGTGATAAATTGTTTGAGATAGGGAGGGGCATCCCCATAGATGCACTGGTGGGTAAGAAGGGCAAACTGAAGTGATTTAAGGATAGGCGTAATATGATCATATTTACGTGCTTGCATCAGGATCCTAGCAGCGCAGTTTTAAATATATTGCCACTTTTGGAGGCTTTTTCCAGAAATCCCAATGAGGAGAGCATTACAGAAGCCCAGCCTGGAGGAGACAAATGAAGTGCTGGACGCAGTTTAGCAATGTTCCTGAGGTGAAAGAAAGATGTCTTACACAGATTTTTGATATGGGCCTCATATGAGAGTCCATTTTAACCCCGTTAATAACAGTTGTCGACAATGGGATATTCTGACCAGAAAAGGTGATGTTAGATGTCCTAACCTGGTGTGGAGTGCCTACTAAAATAGCTTTAGTCTTACAACTGTTCAGCTGCAGGAAATTTTGCTTCACCCATGACTTTACCTCCTCCAAACAGATGGTCAAAGTGGGTGATGGCGGAGTAGATGAGGAGATTGACTTTATCCTGAGGTAAAGCTGAGTATCATCAGCATAGCAATGAAATAAATTTTTGTGCCGGCTGATGACACAGCCCAGAGGAAGCATATACAATATAAACAACATGGGGCTGAGCACTGAGCCCTGAGGAACACCACCAGTAACACTGTGTGTAGCGGATTTAGCGTCTCCCAGGGCAACATGCTCTGATCTTCCAACTAGTTAAGATAAGATCCAGTTGTAAACAGAGTCAGAGAGACCTACAGTATGACGTAATCTATGAAGAAGAACGTTGTGATAAATGGTATCAAAGGCCGAGGTTAAGTCCAACAGAATGAGGAGTGATGGAGAGCCAGCATCAGCCGACATCAGCAGGTCATTCGTGACTCTTACCAGAGCTGTTTCCATGCTGTGACAGGGGCGGAAACCAGACAGGAATTTCACAAACAAATCATTTTGTTTCAAATGAGACTGAAGCTGTGCAGCCATGACTTTTTCCAGAACTTTTGAAAGGAAAGGGAGGTTATAAATAGGCCTGTAGTTTGCAAGCACTTCTGGATCTAAGGTGGATTTCTTAATAAGTGGCCTGATGACTGCTGTTTTCAGTAAAGGGGGAACATAGCCAGACTGGAGAGAGTACTTTATGATACTGGTAATCAGGGGACTTATAGCACAGAGGTTGGATTTAACCAGAACTGTCGGGAAAGGGTCCAGAGCACAATTTGATGATTTCATCTTTCTGTTAATGACCTCAACCTCTTGCTGCGAAATGTCAGAAAAACAGCTGAAATGTTGCAAAGTCCCTGGCTGTGGGTCATCCATCAAGTCAGGCAATTCAGAGGAACTGGATATTGATGAGCGGATGGTATCCACTTTTTTCCTGAAGAAAGTAATGATGTTATTGCATCTCTCCTCTGTAGCTTCCAGATGAAATTGCGGTTTCAGGAGGCGATTAATAGAAGAGAACAGTTGCTTCAAATTTCCAGAGTTATTGTTAATGATATTTGAGTAAAACTGTGATCTTGCAGCTCTCGGCACACTTGCATAGACCTTCTGATGTTTTCTGTAAACTTGCTTGTGAACAGCGAGTCCTGAGGCCTGTAAACGTCGCTCAAGAACACGCCCAGCTGTCTTCATCGTCCGCAATTCACACGTATACCAGGGGGCTGAACGTGAGAAGCAGACCGTTCTATCTATGACAGGGGCATGGAGATCGAGGAGACTGCTGATGAATTTGTTGTAAAAATCCACTGACTCGGTGACTGAGAAACATTCAACAGAGGAGAAATCCTGAAGATCTTTGCTCAGAGTGTCTGGGTTGATCTTTTTCAAATTTCTGTAACATATTTGTCGTTTTTTTGTGGGGGAACAACGGAGTTGTGAAATGACATTGTTCAGACATCCCCAGATCATACACCAAAAGGTTGCTAATAGGGACAGAATTTGTAATAACTAGGTCCAGGATATGTCCTCTGGAATGTGTAGGAACATGAACATGTTGTTGAAGATTGATGCAGTCCAGTAGATGCAAAAACTCAGCTGCCAAATGGCAAGAGGGGGTGTCTACATGAACATTAAAATCACCAAGAATAATGGTGCTGGAAGAAGTGGTACAGAAAGATGTAAGAAAATCCTAGATCTCTGAGATAAACACTGGGTTTGGTTTAGGGGGTTGATAAATAAGCAGTATTGTCATGGGAAGATTGGCATTCAAATGAAGACAGCGTAGGCACAGGAAGGGGACACAGATCCAGTTGCTGTCGGTATAATACAGCTAAGCCACCACCACGTCCAGTGCTGCGGGCTTTCTCCAGGTAGCTATAACCGGGAGGACATGCCTCATTTAATGCTAAAAAGACCTCAGGCTGATGCCATGTTTTTGTTATACACATAAAATCCAAACCTTTGTCCATAATATGATCTTGTATAAAAACTGATTTATTTGAGAGAGATTGTGAATTAAAAAGTTAAATTTTGAGCATTTTTGGCGTAGTATATTTCTGTAATGGCCGTAATACACTGAGATTCACTCCGCATTTTCCATCCAGCTTCGTGAGTGGTGATCTCGGAAATTTTCCCGAACTGTCCGACAGATATCTCGCGGTGCTTCTCGTAGTGTATCCCGAGTTACAAACACCTGGAGCATCATTGCTCTGATGACGTGTTTGATGAGCGACATCGCTCCATGCAGATGGAATGGATGAAGCAGAACAGCCAGGCTGATGGTAAATAAACTTTCGCCAAGTACTTCTATGGACGTAGCGTCTTCGGCGCAGAAGTCCGAGTTCTTTTATGGCAGCACGTTGGAATGGAATAATTGTTGTGACTCAAGGATAGTGTACTTGAGCTCCATGCCGGTCGCCAAAAGACTTTCAGTGCTAGCTATCCGCCAAACACAGAAATAGCCAAACAACTGCAGAGCTGACTATAACTCTTAAGAGGTGATGAACTACAAGATTTGCACCTTTACCCTAGAAAAAAAAGCTATTAGGAAAAAAAATATGTCTGAATCAATCAGTAGATTTTAAGTCAAGACTTAATGATTGCGACGCTTTGAGACTGCTTTGCTTGGAAACTTGTCCATATTTGGGGACCTTTTGTATGAAAAATCTTTGTCCCCTTGCTATAGTGTAAAGCTAACGGAGTGGAGTGAGCCAGACACGGACACATGGAGACACAGTTTGGTGGGAAAAGTGCTCTTTTATTTAGAAAAACTGGCAAGGTTGAGTGTAATTTGTGAAAAAGGTGAGCGAAGAGGGCAGGCAGTGCAACCTTTGGGGTTTTGATGGTGTCGACAGTTCGGCGAGGGTACCTGGCGGTCAGGATCAACTGAGGCTGAAGGGAGGGAGGTAAGCTCAGGTCGTCGAGTGTAAGCAGTAGCCCCTACACCATAGGCTCCTGGTGTCGGGGATCTGCTCGACTGAACCAATCTGAGGTAAGACACGAGGGGACAAAGAGTCATGAGCGAGTAGGATCAGAATACCTTACTCACTGGTTTGATATTTGATTGTCCTTTTGTAAAGGGGTCATGACAGCAGAATTATGTGGGGACATGCAGTGCCAAACATGGTGATTTATGGCACCTTGACCCTCCATTGTATGTAGAGGAGCTGGCCTGAATGTTGAATGTGCACTTTCCTATCTGTTTCAACACTGTGGGGAGCTTGTGGATGAATAAAGGCGTTTGCCGTTACAGCACCATTTCCCTCCCACAGCTCAGAGCTTGAAGCGAGCATTGAGAGGAATGTGTGGCATCAGAAAAATTCAGCTGCATCATTATATTGAGCCCTTGACTGGTGCAGGATGATGAAGGAGTAATTTTGCGTTGAGAGAAACCACCGGTTCATGCCAGGATCAGGGTCTTTAGCCCTTAATGTCCACTGCAGAAAATGTGGACTGTGATCAGCATGAAGTGCAATCCTGCCAGTTATGTAGTACTTTTACTTCTCCCCTTTGTAAGTCACTGTGGATAAGAGCGTCTGCCAAATGCGTAAATGTAAGCAATGATGATAGGATTGGACCAGGAGCTAGTAGATTTCACTATGGTGCCACTGCAGAGCTATTTGGACACTTTGGCTTTGACAGCACTACCGTGCACCTCAAGGACTCAATGGGGTCATTGGTAGAAAATTGTTCCTCTTTGGGTTTTAATATATTGCCGCACGAGGTGGGTGAGCCCCAGTCCCTTTTTTCATCAGCTCATTTAATTTTTTAAGGTGTGCCAGGGTGACCTCCTCTTCTTGTTGTACCAGGCACCAGCCCTGTGTATACAGTTGAGAGAGGATCACACAGCCGCGCCTCCTGTTGGATGACCGCTAGGTGAACTAGTTTGACAGCAATTCCTGTGTCAAGGATGGCTCAGAGTGGAGTTCCCCAATGATGATCCATGTGCAGCCTCTCCGCACCAGTGTGTTACATTATCAAGTATATTTGTATTCTGTGCTTTTACATATGTCTCTGCTGGTGGTGAGATGGAGGTGTGTCTTCCCTTATTGTTTCAGCTCCCACCCTCTTCAGTGTTGGTGGTTAGTAAGGATAGTATTTTTGTATTTCTGTTTGTATTTCTGGATGCCAAGGAAATCGTCAAAGATTCATGTGCAAGCCCCCAGGATACCTTACTCACCAGTCTGACGCTTGGCGGTCCTAATATAGAGGGGTGATTACAGTAGAATTGTGAGGGGATATGCACTGCCTCACATGTCAACTTATAATGCACATCCCCTTCAGTGCATGCAGTGGAGCTGGCCTTGGTGCTGAATGCACACTTTCCTTTCTTTTTCAACAGTGATGACGTAGAGCGTATGGTTGAATAAAGGAGTTGGCTGTAGTCCCATTGTCACAATAGTCTTCAATATTCTAGGTGCTATTAAATAATGTGAAAATCAACATCATAATGCTGTTTCAGCAGAATTTAGATGACTCAGTGGACTAAGAGCCACCTTGTAATGAAAGGAGAATTATTTATTGTGCACACGATAGCCTGTGCGTACTGTAGTTCTAACAAATGTTGGTTATTGCAGGCCCTTATAATGGTGCGCGCGTGTGTGTGTACGATAGAGCACCTATAGGATAAGATGGGGGAAAAAAACTATAAGAATGTTGGAATATAATGAGTGGATAAATTATGATTGAAGAACACATTTATAGGAATGACATTCCATTTAATTGATCTTGAGTGATTAATTTGCATATCTTTAAACAATTATAACTAAAATATTACAGCAGATGTAGCAGATTATGATTCACAGAAATTGTTTTAGAACCAGTATGATTTTTGTCAAGTGAAATGCCACTTGTAGTCAGATGAGTACAACATCACGGACATCAATGACACTCTGGAGTATTTTTGTAAGTCCATGTAGGTGACCATAAGCCTCGTGAATCTTTACTCAATCAAAGCTGTTCCCAGGTTCAATTATTTTCTTCCAATGGTTTCAGAAACCACAAATTGTACGGAAAAATTTAAAAGTTTTCATTCGTGTAGGATCTCAAATGTTTTATTTGATCTCAAACACGTTAGGGTAATGTCACTGTACATACAGTACAGACCAAAATTTTGGACACACTTTCTCATTCAATGAGTTTTCTTTATTGTGTCTCTTTGAATGAGAAGGTGTGTCCAAACTTTTGGTCTGTACTGTATACTGTACATTACATTACTGTGCATTACATTTTATAATCTCTGAATCGAATCTATGACTTTTTGTGTTCTATGTCTAATTTTCTTTCTTCTTTTACTTTTCCAGAATTAAACAACACTCTCTTAGAAAGCTTTTCCTGCTCTATATGTGCTTCTTCCTATGCATCTCAAATTTATCTTGACAAACACATCCAGAGATGTCACTGCGAAGAATACTTGAGACTTTGGGAATCAGGAGAAATTAAACATGAGCTTCCTATCTTCTCAAAAGGCTCCAGTCAGCCCTTATCATCTGATACTCTCAGTTCTGACAATAACATACAGAAGGAAATTCATCACTGCTCAGACTGTGGAATGAGTTTTGCTGATCAGAATGCCCTCAAATCACATAAGTGCATTAACACAGTAAAGAAGTTGTATCACTGCTTACATTGTGGAAAGAGTTTTACACAGAGAGATAATCTCAATAAGCACCAGCTCATTCACACAGGAGAGAAGCCATTTCACTGCTCACAGTGTGGGAAGAGATTTACTCAGCAGGGTTCTCTCGACCGACACCAGCGCCTCCACACAGGAGAGAAGCCGTTTCAGTGCTCACAGTGTGGAATGAGTTTTCCTCTACCGAGTGCTCTTCGAAAACACCAGCGTACTCACTTTAGAAAAGGGCTGTATAATTGCTCACAGTGTGGGAAATGCTTTACTTGCAAGAGATCTCTCCAGCAACACAAGCACATTCACACTGGCCAGAAACCGTATCAGTGCTCACAGTGTGAGAAAGGTTTTACTTGCAAGAGATCTCTCCAGCAACACAAGCACATTCACACTGGCCAGAAACCGTATCAGTGCTCACAGTGTGGGAAAGGTTTTACCCGCAAGAGATCTCTCCAGCAACACAAGCACATTCACACTGGCCAGAAACCGTATCAGTGCGCACAGTGTGGGAAATGTTTTATTCGCAAGCGATCTCTCCAGCAACACAAGCACATTCACACTGGCCAGAAACCGTATCAGTGCTCACAGTGTGGGAAAGATTTTACTTGCAAGAGATCTCTCCAGCAACACAAGCACATTCACACTGGCCAGAAACCGTATCAGTGCTCACAGTGTGGGAAAGACTTTACTTGCAAGAGATCTCTCCATCGACATGAGCGCATTCACACTGGCGAGAAGCCGTATCAGTGTTCACAGTGTGAAAAGAGATTTGCTGACAACAGTACTTTAAAAAACCACCAACGCATTCACACAGGAGAGAAGCCATATCATTGCTCACAGTGCGGACAGAGTTTTTCTCAGCGACGTAATTTCAAAGATCACGAGCGCCGTCACACAGGAGAGAAGCCATATCAGTGCTTAGAGTGTGGAAAGAGTTTTACTCAGAGAAGTAACCTCAAAGATCACCTGCGCCTTCACACAGGAGAGAGGCCGTATCAGTGCTTAGAGTGTGGCAAGGGTTTTAATCGACCGAGTACTCTCCAAAAACACCAGCATGTTCACACCACAGAGATGACATTACCCCGCTCACAGCATGAAAATACGTTCATTTGTTTAGGTCAATTAAGTGCACCGACTTGAACATGCATGATTTATTGTTTTCATATTTTATGTTTGTCGTTACTATTTGTGCTGAAAATGATCTATTTCTTAAAATGCATTTTTCATATTTTTATGCAGATTTTCTGTGGAAGGCAAACTATGTAACTTAATAGTTATGTTTAAAATGCTGTTAGAAATGTTTTCTTTTGACTGTAAGTAGTTGTGACATAATTGAATAAAAATTATGGTAATTTGTGTGTGAAATTATTGCCCATTGTTTAATTCCTTCATCTGTATGTCAACTATAACTGAGTGTTCGATACAGGGGTGAGACTCTTAGGGCATTTTCACAGTCCTGCAATTGGTTCTGAGGACAGAGTGACCCCAAAGCCTGTTTCATTTTGATCAGTGAGAACACAAGTGTCCCCAGCTCTGGTGGTCGTGAGGACGGTGTGCCATACTCGGGCACAGATCGAATCAGATATGGAAGCTGATTGTACCTGAACATGGAAATGGACAGTGCCCTCAGTGCCATCTGTCTCCCACGAAATCTTTGTGTGTGTTAGCATGCACCATCATCTTAGATCCATACCACCCATAGATGAATTACCATGGTTGTGGGCCGGTAATTCAATTCAATTTTATTTGTATAGCGCTTTTAACAATTGGTTTAACAATTAATTAATGTGTGTTTATTTGTGAAGTGAAGGGGGAGGGGGTCAGCCAGCTTTGCACACTCCTTTGTACTCACAAACATTGCATGAAAGCGTGACAGGCCATCGGCGTTACCATGCTGTGCCCCCGCTCTGTGGTAAATTGAGAAGGAGTAATCCTGTAGGGATGAAAACCAGCGTGTGATTCGTGGGTTCGTATCCTTAGCCTTCACCATCCACTGTAGAGGTGCATGATCTGTGATTAGTATGAATTGTCTGCCTGTTAAATAGTATTGCAGCTCATCCACCGCCCATTTAATCGCTAGAGCCACTTGCTCTACTGCTGCATATTTACGCTATGCCTTATTGAGTTTTCTACTCACGTATAAGACTGGATGCTCCTCGCCGTCAAACAGCTGGGACAGCACTGCTCCGAGTCCGGTCTCTGAGGCGTGGGAGTGTGTGGAGGATGAATTGCTTCTTGAAATCAGGGTTACGGAGAATTGGGGAGCTGGTTAGAAGGGTTTTTAACTGATTAAATGACTGTTCGGTTACCTCTGTCCATTTTATCTTCTCTGGTTGTCCTTTTCGCAGCAGATCAGAAAGTGGAGCTGAAAGGGAAGAGAAGTTAGGTACAAACTGCCTATAGTAGCCTGCAAGACCCAAGAACACACGCACCTGTTTCTTTGTTTGTGGCTGTGGATAGTTATGAATAGCTTTCACCTTTTTTCCCTGTGGTTTCAGCCACCCTGTGGCATTTTTTTGGGTTACCGGTCAGCCCGGCTTTCCTTAGTTCTGCCAGCACCTGTTGTAGATGAAAGATATGGTCGTCCCAGCTACTTGAGTGGATGATAACATCGTCTAAGTAAGCAGGGGCATACGAACGGTGGTTGCGTAATATGATGTCCATTAGCCTTTGGAATGTAGCCGGCGCGTCATGTAATCCGAAAGGAAGCACTCGATTCTGCCAGTGTCCCCGCTCGGTACTGAAAGCCGTTTTTTCCCGGGCTTCAGGGGTGAGGGCCACCTGCCAGTACCCTTTTGTTAAGTCCAGGGTGGATATGAAGCGGGCTTTTCATAGCCGCTCGATTAGCTCATCCACGTGATTAAAATCATTACAAAGACGTAGGGTACCGTCGGTCTTCGGTACCACCATGATTGGGCTAGACCAGGGGCTTATGGACTCCTCTATTATCCCTGCCTTTAACATTTTGTCCACTTCCGCCTTGATTGCCCGTCGACACGCTTCTGGTACATGGTATGGGCGCTGGCGGACGATGCTACCGGGGGGAGTTTTAAGTCCTGCCGTATGAGGTGTGTGAGCCCCGGTTCTAGGGAGAATATGTCTTGATGTTGGTCGATAAGCTCCTTTATGGTTTGCACCTGGGCTGGCGTCAGGTCCTCTCCACATGGTACTAGGTCTTGTGCCTGTTCTGGGGAAGACACAGCAGCCATAGCTGAAACCTGTGGTGTTGGTTCTATCCATTTTTTTTAGTAAATTCACGTGATACAATTCAGATGGCTTCTGCTTACCTGGCTGTTGCAGCCTGTAGTTTACTTCGCTTACCCTTTCTGTTACGGTGAAGGGCCCCTGCCAGCGTGCGAGAAACTTACAGTTGGCGCTGGGAACCAACAGGAGCACCTGGTCGCCAGGTCAGAACTCAGAACGGGGTTGTGCTGGACGTTCGTATGAGTTCTGCTCTGCTTGTGCTTTCTCCATATGCCTCAATATGGGTAACACACTTTGAAATTTTTTTTGCATATCTTGTACGTATTCGATAACTGACCGGAAAGGAGAAGGCTGCTCCTCCCATGCGTCTTTCGCCACGTCCAGCAATCCTCGGGGTCTCCTCCCGAATAAAGGTTCAAAGGGGGTAAAGCCCGTGGAAGCTTGGGGGGTCTCCCGAACTGCGAAGAGCATGTAAGGCAAAAGCTGGTCTCAATTTCTACCTTTCTCATCAGCCACTCTTCTTAGCATTCTCTTCAGCGTTTGGTTGAAGCGTTCTACTAATCCGTCAGTCTGTGGGTGATATACTGACGTGCGGAGCTGTTTTACCTGTAATAATAAACAGAGATCCTTCATAAATTTTGACATAAAAGGGGTACTTTGATTCGTGAGGAGCTCCTTTGGTATTCCTTCGGGATACCTTGTGGCATAATCCATAACCACCAATATATATTCATGTCCGCGAGCGGACTTTAGGAGCGGTTCCACGAGATCCATTCCGATCCGTTCGAATGGGACTCCTATAATCGGGAGTGGAACTAGGGGGGCGGGGGCCGTTTTTTTTGGGGAGGTTTTCTGACACTCAGGGCATCTCTGGCAGAAGTTTTTCACCTCCGCGTCTAATTCTGGCCAGAAAAAAATTATCTTTTATTTTTTTGATGGTGTTATCAGCTCCCAGGTGCCCGCTTAAGGGATGTGAGTGAGCTAGGTGCATCACTGTGTCAATTTTACCTTGCGGAACCACTAGAAGGGCTCTCGGCGGATGTTTGTGTGGTAGTACAATAACCCATTGTGGATTAGAAAATACCTAGCGGGTTTTATGCGGCCGTCATCCTCAACTGCGCCCTCCACTTCACGTATCTGGTCCCAGCAGTGCTTTAATCGCATATCCTTCTTTTGCATGCACGTAAAACTGTCCTCTCGCACCACCTGCTGAGACAAAGAGAGAGAGGTATTAGAAAGGGGCTCACCTTCCGCTTCCGCGTCTGCACTCTCTCTCTGTGTCTGGGCCATCCAGCCAGGCCAGTCTCGCCCTAGTAGTAAAGGAACAGGGAGGTTAGGCACAATACCAGCTGTGACGAGGTGTGCTCCCAAACGATCCCTTACTGTAATGCGTGCCGCTGGAACCATGTGTGCATGGGGATCGACAGGAGGCCGCACGGTTTTGCCCCACGGGGAATGATCGAGGGCCGAACCAGAGTGACTGCACTGCCTGTATCAAACCTTTGTATATATAAGGGCCGGTATCGGTACGCCTCCGACCTATACCCAACGCGTCGGAGCGGGGCTTTTAGTCTCGCCACAGCCAGCCCAGAATCCCCGCTGAGAGAAAGCTTGAGGAAGTTCTGGTTCAGTTGGCTGGGCTCATCAGTCGGTGTTAGCGGTTTCGGTGGTGTGTATGGTTTCTCTCTCCTTTGTCCCATTAAGAAGCGGAGGGGGGGCTTCTCTCTCCGGTTCGTCGTCTTTCTTGGCCAAGCGACAGTGTGGACATGGCACATTCAAACGCCTCGATGGCTTCACGCACTGACGTGGGTGATCACATGCCCACTGCTTTCCTTTCTTGCCGCGGTAGGGTGCGCAGTATTTTATCCACCATGTGATTTTGCGTGAAGTAAGTTTTTCCGGCTGGAGCCAGTGTCCCGCGATTCTGTGCAATTTATCTAGTTGTGCTCTGGTTGGCGATTGTATGTCATATGAGCAGCGTTGAAACTCCGAAGCTGCTTGGGAACTAGAGAGCCCACACTGGGCTAGGATTTCCTCCTCTTCTTCGGCGAGGGAAAAGTATGCACGTTGAGCCTCACCTGATAGGAGTGGGATAAGAATCACGCTCCAGTCCCGCACCGGCCACCCTTCTTGCTCAGCAGTGCGTTCAAAGGTTTGTAAGAACGCCTCGACATCATCATAGGGGGAAAGTTTGGACATGAGTCGTTGGGCATCTTTCCGGGGGTCTGGGAGGGGTACATGTTGTCCTCCACGCTGATGTAGTCGCGCAAGTTTTGTGGCGGTGGCATGCAGTTCTTGCGCCAGCCGCTCTAGCATGTTATTTTGTTATAGGCTGGCTTCCAGCAGGTGTGTGATGACTTGATCGAGGGCGCCCCCCTGGCCTGCGTCCGAGGCTCACATACTCCACCAATGTAAAGCTTCCTCTTTTCCTAGCGGCGTACAGACACAGATGGCAGGTGCTGCTTAATGTGCGTTTATTTGTGAACTGAAGGGGGAGGGGGTCAGCGTGTAGGGAGAAGTCTGGTGTGATAACCCTCGTCTAAGGGAGTGTGGCATCCGCATCCTCCACGGACGAGCAACGACAGCAATGAGCTGGGCAGGACATAGAGGTTGATGTACGCGGGGAGATAGCCGTCGCGCAGCGGCGGAAGGTGCTCCTTGGGCGCGCTTCACTTTGCGGTTCGCCGGAGCTGTCGGAGTCTGGAAAGGGTGAGAAAAATAACACGGGGTTAGCAGCATCAATGTTTCCCATAACCTACTCACTGGGTTGGAGATCCGTTCCCCTTTTATAGGTGCGCGTTGCCTCCAGGACGGTGAATGAAAATCAGGAGCCGGCCGTGCCAAGTTACGGCGCCCCGCCCCTTTCTTGCTGTCCGTGGTGCTGAACTGCTGGTTGGGACGCAGAGCTGTATGAATCTTGGTAAGGGTGTCGGGTCCCCTGTCACAATATATATATGAAAGAAGGTATATGGCCAAACCTGTTAATGATTTAATTCAGGTGTTTCAATCCAGTGAAGGGCAATCTTAATGCTTTAGCATACCAAGACATCTTGGACAAGGCTATGCTTCCAACTTCGTGGCGACAATTTGGGGAAGGACTTTTTCTATTCCAACATGATTGTGGACATGGTTTGATGAGATTGGTGTGGAAGAACTCAGATTTAACGATTTAAACGGTGACGGTGGCTTTTAAAATTAGGTAGGAATGTAATTTCAAGCTCAATAAAGCTACAATAATCCATGCATGCATGCTGCTCTTTTGGATGCCCAGCGTTGCTCTTGTATTCTTAGTAACCCTGTAACTGTACAAAATATCTCTTTGCTGAGTTATACATTCAGCAGCCACAACATTGAAACCACCTCCATAATATTGGGTACGTCTCCCTCATAAATATTAGGCAAAAAAAAATTCAGGCTTTGAAATCAGGCAATTTAAGTGATACAGATGATAAACTACATCAGAACTTAGAATACTTTAATCCCCTTGAAGAGAGGGAACTAATTTCACTCATCTCTTCTTCAAAATCGTCAACCTGTATATTAGATCCTATACGGACACATTTGCTCAAGCAGATAGTTCCAGCAATAACAGAACCCCTGTTGAAAGTAATTAACTGTTCACTCAGCAGTGGGTATGTTCCCAAATCCTTTAAATTAGCAATTATTAAACCGCTAATCAAGAAACCTGACCTTGACCCCAGGCAGCTTTCCAATTACAGGCCAATATAACCTCCCCTTTATCTCTAAGATTCTGGAAAAGGTGGTATCACAGCAGCTGTGTTCACATCTACATAGAAATAGCATAAATGAACTATATTATTCAGGATTTAGGCCTCATCACAGCACAGAGACAGCACTTAAAGTAGTTAAAGTAGTAAATGACCTCCTATTGGCCTCTGATCAGGGTTGCGTCACTATACTGGTGTTACTGGACCTCAGTGCAACTTTTGACACCACTGATCATAATATTCTCCTTCACAGATTAGAAACTGTAGTAGGAATTAAAGGAACGGCCCTCTGGTGGCTCAGATCCTATTTGACTGATCGTTATCAGTTTGTAGATTTAGATGGTGACCAATCCTCATGTTCTCAAGTGGAGTTTAGTGTTCCACAAGGTTCAGTTTTAGGCCCACTGCTTTTTTCCCTTTACATGCTTCCTCTACGCAACATAATTCTTGAACATGGTATTAGTTTTCATTTTTATGCTGATGACACACAATTATATGTCTCAGCAAAACCAGATGAGAAAAACCAGTTTACTAAAAATTTAGCAATGTGTGCAGGACATAAGATATTGGATCGTAATTCATTTTCTTCTGCTTAATCCTGATAAGACAGACGTTCTAGTCATAGGATCACAAGCAGCTAGAAGTAAGCTTTCTGATCACACTGTAACTTTAAACGGCTTTTCTGTTCCATCAAATGCAACACCAAAAGACCTTGGTGTGATTATAGATTCTAGCCTTTCATTTGAAGCACATGTAGATAATATTACCAGGATAGCTTTCTTTCACCTCAGAAATATTACCAACATAAGAAATATATCGTCACTAAACAATGCAGAAAAACTAGTTCATGCTTTTATCACCTCTAGGTTGGACTATTGTAAAGCCTTACTGTCTGGTTGTTCAACTAGGTGTATAAACAAGCTTCAGTTAGTACAGAATGCAGCAGCGAGAGTCCTCACTAGAACCAGAAGATACAAGCACATCACCCCTATCTTTTCTACACTGCATTGGCTCCCTGTGAAAATTTGCATCGATTTTAAGATACTACATTTGACGTATAAAGCATTAAATGGTCTCGAGCCACAGTATCTGAGTGAACTGCTAGTGTCTGATGTTCTGCACACCTACTTCGATCAAAGGATGCAGGCTGCTTGTCAATACCACATATTATTAAAACTACAGCAGGAGGCACATCTTTTTCTTACAAAGCCCCAGAATAGTCTTCCTATTAATGTTTGGGACTCAGACACAGTCTCAGTGTTTAAGTCTAGGCTAAAAACCTATCTATTTAGCCAAGCATTTTTGTAAATAGATTAGCCTTAGGTAAAGGAGCAGATCTGGGGGACTCATGGATGTAGAGTATTATGGTGAACTGGTATGTTTAGATGCTGTCTTCCCCACTCTCATTGCTCACGCAGGTTTGTTGACGGTGAGGTGATTTGTTGCTTTACATCTCAGGGAGCCCTCATGTCTGTGTTTCCTTCTGACTCTCCCTTTTAGTTATGCTATTATAGTTAGTCCTGCCGGAGTCCCTGCTTGCACTTTGCACTAAATATACATTCACCTTATACATTGTTTGACTGTGGTCTTACCTAACTGCCCTCTCTCCATCCTTTCTGCTCGCTCCTCATCTGCTCTCTCCTCTCTCTCCTTCTCTCTATCTCTATCCCTCTCCCTGTCTCTCTGTCGAGCTATACATGTTGCTCCTGAGCTGCCAGTGATCCAGACCCCTCTGATTGAGTCTGGTTCCTCTCAAGGTTTCTTCCTATTACCATCTCAGGGAGTTTTTCCTTGTCACCGTCGCCCTCGGCTTGCTCATCCGGGACAATCTTATCATTTTGATTCATACACATTCACATTTCATACAAACTTAATTCTTTTGATTGTGTAAAGCTGATTTGCGACAATGTCTATTGTTAAAAGCGCTATACAAATAAAATTGAATGGAATTGAATTGATCCATCCAGGCATGGACTCCACAGACCCCTGAAGGAGTTCTTTGGTAGCAGATGTTAGCAGCAGATACTTTAAGTTCTATAAGTTGCAACACTCAACCAGACAGCCAAGTGTCAGAGGTAAAATACTGTCTGAACTCTTTGATTAATTTATCAAGAGGTTTAGCTCACATAGAAGCCACACCGGCTAGTGTCTGTCTCAGCTCCCTGCACAACTAATTTAACCAATCAACTAATTAACAGACTTTTCCTGATTCAAGTCAGTGTAGTAGAGGAGGGGAAAATTACATTTGCAGGATAGTGAACTCCAGGAATATGATTGAGAACCACTGACCTATGGTAAATTATTGTCCCCCTGTAGAGTAACTGCTTAAACCTGGGATAGATGAAGGAGATACGAATGTTCCAGCATCTAGACTTTTGAAAAACCTTTGTATATACTCCAGTTGAGGAGTTTACATAATATTACTACACTTAAAGACGGACAAGCAAAAAAAAACCTTGCCTTCTAAGCTTGCAGCAAAAAAATAAGAGGCTACTATGAGTCCCAATTGGAAACCCAGCCGCTCGTTACCATGGAAGACCCAGCTGGCCACCTAATAGCTGCCGATAGATTTCTGTAGACAGAATGCCTGCAGGGAATTGAACATTGATGTAGATTCTTGATGCACCACAAGTATGAGACAGTGAGTACACAAGGGGGTACACATCTGACATTGGTGGCCTCAGGGTGCAATCACACATCTATCCATCAAAGCCTGATTCAGTAGAGGTTTGCATGTATATAATTACTATAGTTTTACTTTATTGTAGTAAAAATATAGAATCAGGTGCCTCTCATCCCTCAAGTCAGATTTCCCTTACAAGGGATTTCCCTCTGGGACAAGCATGATGAAAAGTTGATCCAGTGAGGGCAGCTGATGATCAGCAAATCGACCTATATGTTGTGCTTTCTCTCCCCTTTGGTAGGCGTGGGTTTTGACCCGACCTTTAGCACCTGTCAGAGGTTTAAAGTAATGGTAACCTGGTGGGGTGAGTCTTTGATGATGGAGGCTCTGCTCAGGTCGCATGATGCAGCGATATCCTCCAGAAAGGGCAGTGAACAGCCTATAGTTTTTCACTGATGTCTTCACCACTTTCTATAACACCTTATCTGCAGCAGAGCAGCCTGCATACCACACCATCATGCAGCAGTTTAGCAGGACTTCTATGGTCACCCAATAAAAGACCACCAGTAGTATCCTTTTTGGTGTTTTGTCTACGGGGCACCATTGCTAAGTGCAATATTCTTTTTCCCACACACACACTCATTCACACACACTGGGCAATTTTTGACTGCCAGTTAACCCAATCTGCAGGTTTTTGGACTGTGGGAGGAAACCGGAGTACCCGGAGGAAACCCAACAAACGCATGGAGAACATGCAAACTCTACACAAGGACTTTTTTACAGTTTTTTAAAAAGTATTTTCCTTGTTTCTTTTCTCTAAAATGTCAGATCTGATTATTATTATTATTATTGTTATTATTATTATTATTATTATTATTATTATTATTTGTTTAGATCTGTTATAATGAGTACAGAAGGAGACACACAGCTCTTCTTCAGGACGTCTCAGGTTACCGATCCTCCTGTCTCACAGGTAATGCTTAATGATGAGTTACGTTACTACAATATAATAAAATATAAATTAGTAATAACAATTAGTGACGAGAATTAGCAGTCACCTCCCGATACGATATTATCGCGATATCTTGGTGCTGATTCTATTAAAACTGCGATTCTATAAGTAGCAAGATTCTATAAATGTCCTGATTCGATATTATATTTTCCCCCGATTCTGTTACAATTTTCAACTTTTAATAAAGTTTGAAGAGTACTTAAATGTAGCACCTTACTTTTAACATTAGTTTTCTCACTTAAAAAACATCACAGCATTTAAACACTACAAACTTATTTCAAATACAAGAGTTTAACATTTAACTTCAAATTAAATTAAACACAAAGCTACATTGTTACTGAGCAGCGCGCATCTCTGTTACGTCATCCGCCATAATTATTATATTTAATCAAACTTAACAAATAATTCACTCCTGCCACACGGAATGAAAATGTGTAAATAGTTTAGAGCGCCACCTGTAGGATTATAAAGAAACAGCAACATTTTTTAAGCGACTCAAAGGCCGCCCAAGTCTCAAAACTCAACTTGACAGTGATCACGCGGGGTAAGTGCCTTTTAGCACATAACGATTGTGGTCAGTGACCAATCGACCGCTTCATCTCTGTTATAAATCTAAATATAGTTTTTTAAAAAACGGTTTTGGAGTCAGTGTGGCGATACCTGAAGAAGAATCTATACCAGACAGAAGAATCGATATTCATGACTGAATTAATTCCCCCTCCCATCTCATGGCTGTTTAAATCCAGACCTGGACCTATTTTTCTTTCACTAAGTTACCCCAGGTCTTGGAGCTCGCCAAAGTGTGTCTGTTATTGTTATCCGTCTGAAATACTCCTCATATAATGCATTTTTATACCTTAAACTCGCTTTATTTCACTCCTCCTCCACATGTGCCGTTTCAGTGTTTATGCAAATGAAACCCGGGGACCAGCAAACCTGAGCAACAATTCAGGGGAGGGACTGGATTTTGTTCAATAAGACATTTTATTTTTGCATAATGGTGGCTGTGTTTGTAAACCCACACTGGAATCCAATCTATGTGTTTAAAACGACTGCAAGCTGAATGTTCCATCATAAGTCCCTCCCCTTTAATTATTGTTAAACGGTTCAGTAAGTGTTCTCGAGTGTGGGTGAATCACAGACTGCCCTGGACATTAGCCCTCCATGACTGGATTTGAACAGCGCGGCAGTAATATGTTAATGTTTGCTCTCTGTTTGTATTTTACTTGAAATTGTCATTATATTTCTGAATCAATGTTCTTGTTTTTTGGTTTTTAGCTGTGTGAGGACGTGAAAATGGAGACATCAAATAGAGGGACGCCTGAAGTGACAGAAGTATATGTGAAGAAAGAAGAGGACATCTACGACTACGTGGACATCCTCGACAACACACCTGTAGATATCTGCATTAAAGAGGAAGATCCTGACCTTAAAGACTACCATCTTTTCTCTATAATTGAATTGAATTGACAAAGTAAAACTCTTATATGTTCTAGATTTATTTAGTTTTCTTTGTTTTAATGATTACGGCTTACAGCTCAAGAAAAAAAAAATCTTTAAAAAAAAGTATTTCGAGTTTGATAAAATTATCGTTCATGCAGTATAAATTCTGTATATCTCTTTTCACCACAATCGTGGGGAAGACTGACGACTTGTTGACATTTGATCGCGGTGAGGCAGGTTTTAGTGAAACAGAAGGGACCGGAAAGTTCACAGTCTTTGTTTGTCCCATTGAGGAGAAGCAACTAGTCTGTTTTGTTTGGAAAGGAGCAGAGATTGTGTACCTTCTCTCATCCACAACTCCTCCATGTCCCACAGACAGCTGCTGTTCCTACAACTCAACTGAACTACCTGATGATGAAGTTCTTCTGAATGCAAAACTAAGAAATTACTAGAGGAGTTCATGCCATCGTGTTGTTCCTCAGGAGGAAAAGCACTGGACCGCTGCTGAGTGGTCCTCTGAAATTCCTAATTTCAGATAAAAGCATATTTTTAATTTCATTTAGAAATCAAGGTCTCAGACTCTGAAGGAAAAGTTGAGAGACACAGAATCCAAGTTCAGTGTGAAGTTTCAGGTGCCGTGTCACTTGTTGTGTTTTATCAAGTCACAAATCAAGACAGTCGTCTACCAGGACGTTTTAGACCCTCCGTCTGCTGACAAGCTTTACTGAGATGCTGATTTCCCTTTCCATAAACTACCACTAACAGGTTTACTGACCATGATATTGCTGTATGTGATAGTGCTGTATGTGATTCAACTCACCTGATCTGAACCCTATAGAAATATTTGTATTTCTAAACACCCGGTTCTAACAATACAGACACAAAGCAACCTGGTCATCAAGAAAACCTCAGCAGTTTTACACAGACTGATCGCCTCCATGCCATGATGCACTGCTGGAGTAATTCATACTGAAGAAGCTCGACCAAGTATTAAGTGCATGAATTAGAAATAAATACAGAATTTGGATTTTGTATCATTTTGGGGAAAATTCCTAATATTTTTAGATACTGGATTTTTTTTTCATTGTTTTATTTTCATGAGCTGTAAGCTGTCATGCCCAACAATGGCTGAGCTGGGAATTGAACCGCCGATCTTCCGATCAGTGCCTTAGCCCTCTGCGCCACCACTGCCCAATAATACAATAATACAGTTCATACAGTACTTGTGTAACGTTTTGTTGTGTCCTATATCATGATGGACACTTCCTGCTCTCTACACAGGAGATGAGTCCAGTACACAGACTCTCCATGTTCATTTTCTTAGGCTAATTTATTTAGAATTCTAATGTATCTTAAATATACAGAAACATATAACATTATTCTTTCCCATTGAGTGTTCTCTAGTCCCAGATTGTGAGAATTGCAAATCCATCTTCTTCAACAAGTGTGAGGTTCATGGCCCGCCTCTCCTCATCCCTGATACTCCTGTTCCCCTTGGCGTCTCTGACTGAGCCAGACTAACTCTTCCTCGTGGACTAGAGATTTGAAAGTCTGGTATTCCTGACGCAGGTCTGGGAGTGTTTAATAAAGGGGAGACTGTACAGAGATTTCTGTTTAGAGACCAAACCATAAGAAGAATATATTTAATATATACAGAGGTCTGATTGGACAGCACAGGTTTTCCTTGTCAAAGACATAAAACTTTGCAGTAAAACTTTCCTTTGCATTAATTCTAATTTTTTTAAAAATTAGGAACTGAATGGATATTTGCAACTAAAGAACATTGTTGGTGGAAAATGTTGTATATTTAATTTCTAAAATTGCTATTTCTTTGTTAGTCGAAGAAAGAAAAAAGAAAACCTCTCTTCAAGAAAGTCTCTTTAAGCTCCCCATTTATATTCCTTTTTCAATGAGTCAATATAAGTTCAATTCAATTCAATTTTATTATTGTTTAACAATTGTCATTGTCGCAAAGCAGCTTTACACAATGTGAATGTGTATGAATCAAAATGGTCAGATGATGACCAGATGGTCCCTGATGAGCAAGCTGAGGGCGACATCCCAAAGATGACATTCCTCTTTGGCATCCCAAAGAGACACACAAGGCATCCATGTGACGAGATCTCCAACCAGAAGCGGAGCAGAAGAATAGTCCAACCTAGAGGTGATAAAAGCATGAACTAGTTTTTCTGCATTGTTTAGTGACAATATATTTCTTAACTTGGCAATATTTCTGAGGTGAAAGAATGCTATCTTGGTGATATTGTCTACATGAGCTTCAAATGAAAGACTAGAATCTATAATCACACCGAGGTCTTTTACTGTTGCACTAGATAGAATGGAAGCGCCATCTAAAATTACAGTGTGATCTAAAATCTTGCTTCTAGCTGCATGCGGTCCTATGACTAGAACATCTGTCTTATCAGGATTAAGCAGAAGGAAGTTAATTATCATCCAGTCTCTTATATCTTTTATGCCTTGCTCAACTTTAGCAAACTGTTTTTTCTCATCTGGTTTTGCTGAGACATATAACTGTGTGTCATCAGCATAACAATGAAAGCTAATATCATGCTTACGGATTATCTTGCCCAAAAGAAGCATGTAAAGGGAAAACAGCAGTGGGCCTAAAACTGAACACTGTGGAACACCAAACTCCATTAGAGAACATGCAGAATAATCACCATTTAGATCTACATACTGATAACGATCAGTCAAATAGGATCTAAGCCAGGAGAGAGCTGGTTTCTTAATTCCTACTACATTCTCTAATCTGTGAAGAAGAATACTATGATCATTGGTGTCAAAAGCTGCACTGAGGTTGAGTAATACAAGCATAGTTACGCAACCCTGATCAGAGGCCAATAGGAGGTCATTTACTACTTTGAGTGCTGTCTCTGTGCTGTGATGAGGCCTAAATCCTGACTGATACAGTTCATGTACGCTTTTTCTATGTAGATATGAGCATAGCTGCTCCGCTACTATCTTTTCCAGAATCTTAGCGATAAAGGGATGGTTTGATATCGGCCTGTAATTGGACAGCTGACAGGGGTCGAGGTCAGACTTCTTAATTATCGGTTTAATATGCTAGTGCATGTTAGTATGAAAATGTTAAAATTAGATACTATTAATATTATTATTATATAAAACTGGAATGCTGTATAATTTAAACGCTGATACAAACGCGAAACTTTCGCGGCAACCATACAAAAACAGGAATTCTTGGCGGTCTCCATAATTATAAACAGTAACCTTACCTAATTTACACTAAGCCATATACAGACAAACAAAACAAGTGGAAAAAGGAAATTTTTTAGTAACGACCGATTTATTGTGTATATTTAAGAATTTTGATTCACAATGACATCAGTATTTAGCGATATAAAAGTTAAAACACAACTAAGAGCCTGAGAAGACCAACCATAAGTGCTTGACCATAAGCCTTGTAGTGACACACAGATGAAGTGCCTAATAATCATTTACAGTGTTACAGTGCTATTCAGGCTGTGCTTCTTTCTACATACATATACTCAATATGATTAAAGAGCACAAAGGTAAAGTCATTTATTATAACACGCAGAGAAAGTTACTTCCATGACAAGTAAGGATGTGAAATTCTTGGTCGATAACTTTTTTTGTTTGTTTTTTGCTACTTGTTTCCCTTTCGTACCAGAGACATCGAAGGAGGAAATATAAAAGAAATGCGGTAAAGTCAAATCGCACTACAAGGGTACAGCTCTTTTTTATTAGTATAAACTGGACTTGAAGAGAATGAAGGTACTGCTCTAAATAACCTCCATGCTGAAGTATTTCCTCCATAACGAACCTGATGCCTGTCACGCAGATATACGACTTGTACAGACGATGCTCTATTTTGTTAGAATAAAGGTACAGGGTGGAATTTCCTACTCAAGATAGTTTTTGGATTTCTGGGCTAATTGGTTATTCTTGGGTCATCACTAAGTACAGGCTCCCGGCTGTTCCTCACTTACTATATCATGCCTCGTAACAAACAACACCGTGGAAGCTATAATTGAGGAGAAGCATATATGACTAGAGGAAACTAAAATGAAACACTAACTGAACAGATTACTACAAAGCATTACATCATTGTGTTCTATATCATGTGTAGATAAATAAATTTACTCTCAATTAAATATCGACAAGATGACTAGTTAAAATGTCTTTTAATCGTAACAATACATTAATTTATGTGACGATAATAGAACAATTTCTCCTGAATCATCATTCTAGTGCCTGAACACATTTAATTTTAAAGCATTGATTTATTGAAGAAAATGGAACTATGTTTCTTTCTACAGATCTACAGAAGCAGGCAGTGTGAAGAATACATAGATGGTGCAAGGGAGGTTCATGCAAATTGGATGAGGTGAGGAATGCTCCAGTTGTTGGGTCTTTTTTAAAGGACTTTAATGAGCTTCTAATTTTTTTAAATAGACTAATCCATCTGCCTCATGCTTTCTCTTGGTCTGTGACTATGATTTGAGGTTTGATATTTTCTGCCTTTTTGTCACATTCTTGTAGGTATGTGAATCGTAATGATGAAGAACAGAATCTTGTGGCATCTCAGTATCGAGGTGGAATTCTGTATCGGTGCTGTCAACCCATTAACCCAGGACAGGAGCTCTTAGTGTGGTATGAAGAGGATTACGCCAAAGAACTCAGTCCTGCCTTTGACTACCTGTGGAACAAAAAGTCCTCCACAAATGGTAAAGTATGTTCATACTTACTGCCAATCAGTTCAGTTGTACTCTATTATATTTTAAACTGGTGAATCCAAGAGGTAAGGAAGGTGAGATCCATCCAAATCAGGCACCGGCATTTCATTTGGCAGGACGACATACAACTTGACTATAGCTATTAAGAGGTGATGAACTACAAGATCTGCACCGTTACCCTAGATAAAAAGCTATTGGGAAAAAAAATATGCCTGTATAAATTAGTAGATTTTAAGTCAAGACTTAATGATTGCAATGGTTTAAGACTGCTTTGCTTGGAAACTTGTCCATATTTGGGGACCTTTTGTATGAAAAATCTTTGTCCCCTGCTATAGTGTAAAGCTAACAGAGTGGGGTTAGCTAGACACGGAAACATCGAGACACAGTTTGGTAGGAAAGTGCTCTTTTATTTAGAAAAACTAGCAAGGGTGCAAGGTTGAGTTTAATTTGTGAAAAAGGTGAATGAAAAGGGCAGGCGGTGCAACCTTTGGGCCTTCGATGGTGTCGACAGTTCAGCGAGGGAACCTGGTGGCCAGGGTCAACTGAGGCTGAAGGTGGGAGGTAAGCACAAGTGGTCAAGTCCATTTAATGCTTTATATTACAGTGAAACCTCGGATTGCGAGTAACTTGGTTTACGAGTGTTCCGCAAACCGAGGAAAGATTTTTAATAAATTTATAATTGGAAACCAGGCAAGTATTAGTTTACGAGCACCGAGTATAATGTATCACGCATGCGACGCTTATTTTGACACCGAGCGGCAAGTGATCACAACTGAGCCAATTATTTTTTACTTTACAGCAGTAATTCCGTTAGTATGCTCACGCGAGTATCATTAAAGAGAATTCTTTTTTCCCATTAAAACAGTGTTTGCATTGTGTATGTTAATTGTGAAACTTAAAAAGCGAGGTGTGGGAGGGAGAAGGAGTTTTACTGTTTAAGACGAGGCGAGGGGCTAATTCCACACACACAAACATACAAATACACAGCGCCTGCGCGCACAAACGGAAACACTTAACTGTCTGGATTTATTTGTACTTTTTAAAAAAATGTTAAGTAAAGGTTAATTTGTTTTCTTTTTACTTTCTATGTTGTATTAATTATTTTGGGCTGTAGAATGAATAATTTGAGTTTTCATTATTTCTTATGGGAAAAGTCTGTTTGGTTTACGAGTGTTTTGGGAATACGAGCCCGCTTCCAGAACGAATTATGTTCGTAATCCAAGGTTCCACTGTATTTAAGGATCAAGAGGATCACACAGCTTTGCATCCTGTTGGATGACCACTAGCTCCCCAACGATAACTGATGTGCAAGGAGCCTGGATGCTGTACACTCTGTTGGGGCTGGCCCCCTAGAGGCCATGGCCATGAGGCAATTTTGGCAGCTGTGGTGGGCATGGGTCCATCTAGTGGTGCTTTGCTCTTGTGTAGGCGACGTAATAGCTCCCGTTGTTGTGGTGGAACATACCATGGAGGACCGGTTTTGAAAAGCCTTCCAGCCTCACAACACCAGCGTAGATCGAGCGCATTCCAGTATCTTAAGTTATCTAGTGTATCTGTATTCTGTGCTTTTGCATATGTCTCCGCTGGTGGTGGGATTGAGGTGTGTCTTCCCTTATTGTTTCTGGTCCCACCCACTACAGTGCTTGTGGTTAGAAAGGGTGTAAGGGTAGTGTTTCTGTTTCTTTTCTTTTGGTGCAGTTAGGGACTAGGTAGAGGGAATTTAGTTTTTTATTTTGGCCTTGTTGGCTTCTGAAGCTCACAGCCCCTTTTGGTAATTTGCTTATTTACGTTTTGTAAATAAACACTGGGCAAACGCACTATTGGTCTCACCCCATTTTTTTTCTTTTCATTCCTGTTATGGCCCGACTTAGACCAGGGTAACAAGTAACAAGTGCCTCACAGATGAACCCAAGGAAACACAGATTGGTGGGAAAGGTGCTCTTTTATTTAGAAAAATTCGGAAGGGTGCCAGGATGGAGAGTGGAAGTATTAAGTAAGGGCAGGCAGTGCAATTTTGGGAACTTTACAGACTACATTGAGGTTGTGGTCAGCCGAGGCTGAAGGTGGGATGCCAAGGAGGTGGTTGAGGGTACTCTGCAGCCCTTTATTCGGCATGTCTCCCAGTGTTGTGGATCTTTTTGACAAGAGAAGTCTGATGTGAGAGATGCAGACAAAGAGTTATGTGCAAGCCCCCAGGATATCTTACTCACCAGTCTGATGCTTGGCAGTCCTTTTATAGAGGGGTAATTACAGTAGAATTGTGATGGGATATGCACTGCCTGACATGTTAACTTATAATGCACATCCCCTTCAGTGCATGCAGTGGAGCTAGCCTTGGTGCTGAATGCACACTTTATTTCAGTTTCAGCAGTGAGCGTAGAGCATGTGGATGAATAAAGGAGTTGGCTGTAGGCCCACCGTCACAATAGTCTTGTAATAATGTGAACATCTAAATAATGCAGTTTCAGCAGAATTTAGATGACTCAGTGGACTAAGAGCCACCTTGTAATGAAAGAGGAATGATTTATTGTTGGTTATTGCAGGCCTTTATACTGTGCCCCGCCTGCACATTGGTTTCTCATCCGGCGCTGATTTGTTCCGCCTTATAAGGAAGCGCAGCATGCTATCTCGTTGCCGGATTATTGTGTGGTTTTGCTCCAATATTCTCGCGTTTTGTTTCATAGTTTTCACATTACTGACTCCGCTTTGTTTTCTCGTTTTACCGATTCTCATCGCACGCTTTGAATTAGTTGCCTCGCTGACTAATTTAACAGCATTGAATCCTCGCTTTCACTCCTTGACTTCGGCTTCGCTTCGCGTTTTTGCTCCACGCCCTCGCTGACGGATTTAACAGCTTTGAACTTTCACTTTCGCTCCTCCTTCGGCTCTGCTTCTCGTCTCTCTATGCCACGGCCCCAAGCATCCCAAGACCATCTCTGCGTCTATGCATCTGGATCTACCTCTTCGCCACATCGACGTTCGCCCGTGACAAAATTATAATTAAACAAATTTATAGAAATGGCAGTCCATTGAATTGATCTTGAGTGATTAACTTGCATATCTTTACACAATTACAATAAAATTATTACAGCAGATGTAACAGATTATGATTTTTGAAAATAGTTTTAGGACCAGTATGGTTTGTGTCAAGTGAAATGCCATTTGTAGTTAGATTTGTACAACATCACAGTCATCAATAGCACTCTGCAGTATTTTTGTACAAGTCCATGTTGGTGACCCTGAGCCTTCGGAATTTTTACACAATTAAAGCTGTTATTATTCTCTTCTGTTGGTTTCTTGGCCCCACAAATTGGTAAGTTTTCAATCATGTAGAATCTCAAATGTTTTATTTGATCTTAAACACTCCTTTGTGTTAGGGTAATGTTTGTCACTGTACATTTACTGTAAATTACATTTTATAATCTCTGAATCTAATCTTACATTTTTTGTTCAATGTCTGTTAGTTTTTTTCTGCTTTTACTTCTCCAGAATTAAACAACATCCAGAGATATCACTGTGAAGAGTATCTGAAACAGCGGGAATCAGGAGAGATTAAACATGAGCTTTCTATCTCCTCAAAAGGCTCAGGTCAGCCCATATCATCTGATACTCTTAGTTCTCACCATGACCTACAGAAGGTAATTCATCACTGCTCAAACTGTGGAAAGAGTTTTGCTGATCAGAAAGCCCTCAAATCACATAAGTGCATTACCACAGTAAAGAAGCCGTATAACTGCTTACAGTGTGGAAAGAGTTTTACTCAGAAATGTAATCTCAAAAGACACAAGCTAATTCACACAGGAGAGAAGCCATTTCAGTGCTTACAGTGTGGGAAGAGATTTACTTAGCAGTGTAATCTCACCCGACACCAGTGCCTTCACACAGGAGAGAGGCCGTATCAGTGCTCACAGTGTAGAATGAGTTTTCCTCTGCAGGGTACTCTTCGAAAACACCAGCGTACTCACTGTAAAGAAAAGCCGTATCATTGCTCACAGTGTGGGAAATGTTTCACTTGCAATAGTCATCTCCAGCGACACGAGCGCATTCACACTGGCGAGAAGCCGCATTAGTGCTCTCAGTGTAAAAAGAGATTTGCTGACTACAGTACTTTAAATAACCACCAACGCATTCACACAGAAGAGAAGCCGTATCATTGCTCACAGTGTGGAAAGAGTGTTTCTCAGAGAGGTAATTTTAAAGATCACCAGTATATTCACACGGGAGAGAGGCTGCATCAGTGTTTAGAGTGTGGAAAGAATTTTACTCAGAGAAGTAACCTCAAAGATCACCAGCGCCTTCACACGGGAGAGAGACCATATTAATGCTTAGAGTCTGGGAAGATACTCGGGCGAGTACTCTCCAACAACTCCAGTGTTCACACCAGGGAGATGACGTTACCCCGCTTACAACATGAAAATAAAATGTTGTATAAAATGTTTCTTAAAATGCATTTTTCATTTATTTTATGCAGATTTTCTGTGGAAGGCAAAATATGTAACTTTATAGTTATGTTTAAAAGGCTATTAGAAATGTTTTCTTTTGACCTTAAGTAGTTATGACATGAATAATCACCATTTTTATTCAGTTGTGTGTAATAAGTCTTATTGGCCATTGTTTAATTCCTCCATCCATATGTCAACTATAACTGAGTGTTAGATACACTCAGTGAGACTCTTAAGATGTGTTTACATTAGGGTCCTGCGATCGTTTCCGAGAACAAGTGAACCCAAAGCCTCTTTCATTTTGATCAGTGAGAACACAAGTGTTCACACCCAGCTCGGGTGGTCTTGAGGACAGTATGCCATACTCCGGCACAGAAGCGGACAAAGTGTTCTCAGTGCCATCGGTCTTACCAGAAATCTTCATGTGTGTTATCATGCGCCGATCTCATCCTTGACCTACACAGCCATAGCTGAATTACCATGGTTGTGGGGTGGTAATGAGCATGGAAGAACACATTGTGCTGATCCATTGAACTTTTCTCTGCTTTTTTAATTAAAAAACTTAATGGAGAATATAGTTTTTTTTTCCTGCTAAACCTTTACACTCCAGTTCAGTAGGTGACTGTGATACAGTTTTAAGCTGAAATGCCAACTGCTACCAAATTAACAAGACGAAACACTATCTAGCGTAGTAAAGCTTCACTAAGGGTGCAGCCTGTGTCTCATATTATTATTAGTTATCAAATTGTGAATGATGGAAACAATAATTCTTGTAAAACAAATGAAAAAACAGCTGTTTTTTCACATTCTTTTTATTCTTATAGAGAGTATAATATAATAACTGGGAATTCCAGAAACCTTAGACTTAGACATAGACTTAGAGATAGACTTCCTCCTGTGTTTCCCTGCAACATCTTCATCTTTTTACTATCTAATACAAAGTGCTGGTAGTTGGGATGTTTGGCATCTCCCCATCCTTCCACCTGCCTCCAAGTGGAATTGGTTTAATCTCAGCAGGCACAATCCGAGCAATGAAATTCCGTGAGCCCTTCAAGTTTGCTAAACAGCTGCACAATGCCTGGCATCAGTGGTTGAGCTGGTGCTTTTGGAGCAGTTTGTTGCTCGGCTTTTGAATGAACCTTGTCAATTGCTCGACTGCTGACATGGGTGAAGGATGCTATTTGACTGATGGAAGCAGGAAAAGCCCCCTCCTTCCTGAGGGCAATCAGAACCTGATTTTGTAGAGGTTTACAAGTATATAATTACTAGAGTTTTACTAGAGTGTAGTAAAAATATATATTCTCAGGTGCCCCTCATCCCTTAGGTCAGATATCCCTCATCAGGGATTTCCCTCAGGGACGAGGATGACGAAACGTTAAGCCTACCTTTGATCCAGGGAGGGCAGTTGATGGTCAGCAAATCCACCTAGATAGATAGATAGATAGATAGATAGATAGATAGATAGATAGATAGATAGATAGATAGACTGCCCTTACTGTGATTCTATTTAAATACAAAGATACTGAATGTGCAACTCCTCCTTGGTGCTAAAAAACAAACAAAAAAGATAACAAGAAAGTGACATGAAAGTGCAAATTGCAATGGGGGAAAACTGTCTTTGGTAGGTGTACGTGTCTTGACCGACCTTTAACACCTGCCAGAGGTTTAAAGAGATGGTAACCTGGCTGTGGTGAGTCTTTGATGATGATGGCTCTGCTCAGGTCACAGATTTCTCTTAGGGATTTCAACACCTGATCATCACACCCATAACATCGTAGTCCAGCAATATACGAAGCAGCATCATTTCTGTCCTGTACAAATCACAGCCTATCATGATCATCTTAAAGCTTAGACAAGTAAGGAAGAGAGCAGATAGCAGTGATAGCACTGAATATTAATGTTATTCTACTTATCCTTATTATTATTAACTGCCATTTTGATGTAACATGAGCAGCATTTGAAACATATGGTTGTCTTGCTTCACATCTCAGTTCAACATGTATTGGAGCTGTGATAATGAGGTCAAAGTAAATTAAGATTAGTATGTAAAGCAGCAAGGGATAGGAACGCATTAGGGAATTTTATTAGACATACATCAAGTATATATTTATTTCAATTCAAATAACTTTTTGTCTACTTACTCATCGTCCATACACCTTTATCCTGTTGTGGGGGGCCTGGAGCCTATACCAGGAGACTTTAGTGCACGATGCTGGCTACACTCTGGACGGGGTGACAATCCATTGCAAGGCACACACACACACACACACACACACACACACACACACACACACACACACACACACACACACATTAATTTTAACACATCTCCTGTTATACTGAACTTCCAGTCTTACACATTATTATGCTGATCAATCCCTGCTACCCGTTATCACCCAGATGAGGATGGGTTCCCTGTTGAGTCTGGTTCCTCTGAAGGTTTCTTCCTATTACCACCTCAGGGAGTTTTTCCTTCTCACCGTCGCCCTCCGCTTGCTCATCAGGGACAATCTTATCATTTTGATTCATACACATTCACATTCCATACAAACTTACTTCTTTTGATTGTGTAAAGCTGCTTTGCAACAATGTCAATTGTTAAAAGCGTTATATAAATAAAATTGACTTGACACACACACACACACACACACACACACACACACACACACACACACACATTCGCACACTATGGGCAATTTTTAAACAGCAGTTAACCCAATCTGCAGGTCTTTGGACTGTGGGAGGAAACCGGAGTACCCGGAGGAAACCCACCAAGCACAGGGAGAACATGCAAACTCTACTTGAACCCAGAAACGGAAGGTGCGACACCACAGTGCTAACCACTACATCATAATGCCAGACAATTCAGTTAAGGTGACCAGATTTCAGTTTTCAGTTTGTCACAATTTTAAGTGGGTGCAGGAGGCAGACAGACACCAACTGTGGATCGGAATGGGGTTAAATTAAATTTTTACTAAAACTTAACCAAATGCTTTTTTTTTTTTTTTGTCCCAAATAGAGGACATAAACAGGAAAAAGAGGACATAGGGGCACCCTAATTCAATTGAATTCAGTTTTATGGAAATTATAGAAATTAGTTTGAAAGGTGTAAAGAAATATGCATAAAGCATAATCATACGGGCACCAAATGACATTTTATTATTAGGAAACGGATTTAATCCTGACTATTGAGTGCGTTTTTTGCTTTCCTGTTAATTCTCTTCTTCACCATCCAGTCCAGTAGGTGGCGGTAATGACACATTTAAACTGGGATGCCAACCGCTAATAAACTCTTACGAAAAAGACACGCTCCAGGTCGCTGCTTCTCCAAATCCCCGGAAAAAAGCCGCCACTCGTTTGATCCTCTTTATCACATGAACACATTTCTGAGAGAGTTTTGCAGTTACCGCTAGATGTGCTGGAGGTAAAAAAAATCAACTGTAAATGTCTGTGAGGAATTAAACGCTCGCTTTGCTTTAAACAAAAAGGTAAGTTGGTCCGAATTGGTGAGACCGAATCCCAAATGGAGCTTGAAGTGCACTACAGAGTATGACGTAATGCCATATGCGCCCTATGTAGTGCCCTCTTTAGTCCGTTAGTGGACGTTTGGAATTCGGCCTTATCGCTGTGTGTTTCTGTTTCAGTAATTTTAACGTGATCTAAATGATTCTTTACAGCCAGCTGACACTAATCATGAGAGAAAAAATGTGTATAAAATTAGTTCATTAACCTAAGAGATTCATTCATTTATTTACAGTTTTTAAAAATATTTTCCTTTTTTTCCCTTTCTTTCCTTGTATCTTGTCAGACCTAATTATTATTATTATTAGGGCCCGAGCACCAACCGGTGTGAAGGAATATCTGAAGGAATTATTATTATAATTCTGTATTCTTTGCCGTGCCTAAAGAACTGCTAATTTGGGTGCCTGCGCATGCTCGAAAACTCACCAAACTTTCCGGAAAATTCTCCCCCGGCGAAAATTTCGTCTGAAACTGTCGGCGTGAGTAGGCGTGGCCAAATGACTCAGCGGCGCCCCCTGGAATGATATCTGGGTCCCTGTAAGACCCACGGACATGAAATTTGGTAGACTGATGTATCTTCTCGGCACGAGAAAAAAAGCCTACTGGAGGTATCCTCTAAAGTGAACAGGAAGTCCGTCATTTTGGATAAACTGCGAGATGTTGCGTTTCACACATGTCGTATTTTGACGAACTCCTCCTAGGGGAATTGCACGATCGAGTTCAAAATTGCATAGCTCGCTCTTAAGGGAAAGCTTAAGGGATTTCGGCTGGGTCACATGGTCTGGCTGTGGCGCCGCCCTGAAGTTTACCCTCCCCCGACGCACAGGAAATGGATGACTTTTTTGCCTGTTTCTCCAACACGCTTCAACCAATCTGGACAAAATGATGAGTTTTCGAGTCTGAACAGATTGATATGCCAATTTGATGATAGTTATAACGCCACCTACTGGCAGTAGCTAATGTGTTTTGCCTGATTTTCCCCTTTCCACATGTCGTATTTTAACAAATAGCAGTAAGCATGACATTTTGGCCCATGGTCCAGAAGACATTGTTGAGTCAAATCTTTTATCAAAAGTTCTTTTATCAAAGTTCCGCGGTCTGGCCGGGGCGGGGCTGCAAATTAGATCCTTCGACAGTATGGAGAAAGTTTCTGTATTTCTTACATTCTTCCTTCCTCATTCTCTAGACTTCGATCAGCCCACGCATACCTTTCCATATGACATGGTCAGCCTGAGTGGGCGTGCCCAAATGTTTCGACAGTGCCCCCTAGATTGTGATCTGTAACTGATCCCTGTAAGACCTACAGGCATGAAAATTGGTACACTGATGTATCTCCTCACCCTATGTAAAAAAGTTTCTTTGAGGTACACTCTACAACGAACAGGAAGTTCGCCATTTTGGAACAACGGCAAGATGTTTCGCACACGATCTCCGGTGCCATGACGAATTTGACCCTCTCTCGACGCACAGGAAATGGATGTATTTTTTCCTGTTTCTCCCACACACTTCATCAAATCTGGACAAAACTTAACAGCATAAATAACAGAGTTTGAACAGCTTGTCATGCCACTATGATAATTTGGTCATAGCGCCACCAACTGGTATGAGGAAATGCTTGGTTTCTATCTCTGTTTGACTGTATTTCTGTACAAATGAAGGGATTAAATCAGAGAGAACATGCAGGAGGACATTGAAGAGGCCCACGTGGACTGCCACGGGTGTGAGGGCCCAATCATTGCTGCTTGCAGCTTTAATTGTTGTTGTTATTTGTTTAGATCAGTTATAATGAGTAAAGAAGGAGACACACAGCTCTTCTTCGGGACTTCTCAGGTTCCCGATCCTCCTGTCTCACAGGTAACGCTTAATGATGAGTTACGTTACTACAATATAATAAAATATCAAGTATAATCAAAGTAAATCAAATAAAAATATCAACGTATCAAGATTTTATAAATATCTTGATTCAATGTTACATTATGCTCTGACTTTGTTAAAACTTTAAACTTTTAATAAAGTACAATAAGTAATTAAATGTAGTGCATTCCTGTTAACATTAGTTTTCTCACTTAAAAAAAAGCGCAGCATTTAAGCACTACAAACTAACATTAAAGTTAAATGTTAAACTTTTGCATTTGAATTAAATTAAACACAAAGCTACACTTACTGAGCAGCGCACATCTTTATGTCATCTGCCATAATTATTATTTTTAATCAAACTTGACAAAAAAATCACTCCTACCACACGAGATGAAAATGTGTAAATAGTTTAGAGCGCCACTTGTAGGATTATAAAGGAACACAGACATTTTGCTGCTTCAAACGCCTCCAAAGTTTTAAAACTCACCTTGACAGTGAGTGAGCGGGTTTAGTGCCTTCTAATATGTGTGATTGTTGACTAATTAGTGCTGGCGGTGTTGAGCCTGGTGTAAGTGTGTGTAATGTGTGGGTTTGAGACTAATGTGTACAGAGAACTGTGTTTGTAAACCCCCACTGGAATCCAATCCTTGTGATTAAAAGCTGAACATTCCATCATAAGTCCCTCCCCCTTTAATTGTTGTTAAACGGTTCAGTGAGTGACGCCGGACGTTGGCCCTCCACTACTGGATTTGAACAGTGCGGCAGTAATACGTTAACGTTTGCTCACTGTTTGTTTTTTACGTCCTCGTTTCTTTGCTAGTTTTCAAGCTGTCCTGTTAATTACACTAAACCTCATGACGCATAATGAAAAATGAAATAAAAAAATTAAATTCTAATTACATTTCTGAATCAATGTTCGTGTTATTTGGTTTTTAGCTGTGTGAGGACGTGAAAATGGAGACGTCAGATGGCGGGTTGCCTGAAGTGACAGAAGTCTGTGTGAAGAAAGAAGAGGACATCTACGACCACGAGGACGACCTGGATAACACACCTGAAAATATCTGCATTAAAGAGGAAGATCCTGACCATAAAGACTACCTCTGTAAAACATTGTTTTTCTGTAATTCAGTTCAAAAAGTAAAACTCTTATATATTCTAGATTCATTACATTTTATTTGTTTTAATGATTACGGATTACAGCTCAAGAAAATAAAAATCTTCCAATTGTTTTATTTCAAGTTTGATAAAAGTACTGTTCATGCAGTATAAATACTGTGTATCTCTTATCTTCTCTCATCCACAACTCCTCCATGTCCCACAGAGAGCAGTGTGAAGTTTCAGGTGCCGTGTCACTTGCTGGTGTTGGTCCACTGTGTTTTATCAAGTCACAAATCAAGACAGTCGTCTACCAGGATGTTTTAGACCCTCCATCTGCTGACAAGCTTTACTGAGATGCTGATTTCCCTTTCCATAAACTACCAAAAACAGGTTTACTGACCATTGTATTGCTGTATGTGATAGACCAGCCAACTCACCTGACCTGAACCCTATAGAAATATCTGTGGTTTATTGTCAAGAGGAAGATGAGAAACACCCGGTTCTAACAATACAGACGAGCTGAAGGCTGCTATCAAAGCAACCTGGTCATCAATAAAACCTCAGCAGTTTTACACAGACTGATCGCCTCCATGCCATGATGCACTGCTGGAGTAATTCATACTGAAGAAGCTCGGCCAACTATTAAGTGCATGAATTAGAAATAAATACAGAATTTGAATATTTCTGTATGGTATATAATTTTTGATTGATCTTGGGGGGAAAAATCCTAATATTTGGACATACTGAATGTTTTTTATTTATTTATTATTATTTTCTTTTCATGAGCTGTAAACTGTCATCATCGAAATTATAACCACAAAAAGGCTTGAAAAAATCCTTTTATGTCTCTTGAATGTAGAATATGAGTTTACATTTTTGAGTCAGTCAAAAACAGTGTTGTTCCGTAGAGGGCAATTTATAGGGCAGCCAATAAATAAGCAAGTCTTTTATAACACAAAAATGCGTTTTATTCTGTGATATAACTAATACAGTTCATTCAGTACTCGTGTGACTTGTTGTGTCCAATATCATAGTGGACACCTCCTGCTCTCTACACAGGAGATGAGTGCAGTACACAGACTTTCCATGTTCATTTTCTTAGGCTAATTTTTTTAGAATTCTAATGAATATTAAATGTACAGAAACATATGACATCATTCTTTGCCATTGTGTTTTCTCTACTCACAGACTGTGAGAATTGCAAATCCGTCTTCTTCAACAAGTGTGAGGTTCATGGCCCGCCTCTCTTCATCCCTGATACTCCTGTTCCCCTGGGCGTCTCTGACCGAGCCAGACTGACTCTTCCTCCTGGACTAGAGATTCAGAAGTCCGGTATTCCTGACGCAGGTCTGGGAGTGTTTAATAAGGGGGAGACTGTTCCAGTAGGTGCACATTTCGGACCATACCAGGGAGAACTGGTAGATACGGAGGAAGCCATGAACAGCGGATACTCCTGGGTGGTGAGTTTGTTATAAATTATTTATTAAGATTTTTAATGCATACAGTTTTTACTCGGCACCATTGATGAAGTAAACTCAAGTCAGCATCAGTTACTTCCTGCCAGAGCTCCATGTCTGAGTTCCTGTAGGATAAAAGCATTTTCACAAATGAAGTTCTTACTTTGAGAGAAATCTTTAAATTAACGTCAGAAATATGATGAGGTCGAGAGAAATACAACCCAACTTAAGCTTAAAAACCCTTCTGGCAAATGCATGATTAAGATTTTGTACAAAACCCGATTAATGACAGAACAGACAGACGTTGGGAGTATTTAGAGATTTATGTTTAGTGACCAAAACACAAGGAATATGTATTTAATATATACAGAGGTCTGATTGGACAGCACAGTTTTTCCTTTTCAGAGACATAAAACCTTGAAGTAAAGCTTTCCTTTGCATTCATTCTAATAAAAAAAAATAGGAACTGAATGGATGTTTGCAACTAAAGAACGTTGTTAGCATGCAGGGTGGAAAACGTTGTATATTTAATTTCTAAAATTGTTATTTCTTTGCGAGTCGAAAAAAGAAAACGGGTCTCTTCAAGCTCCTAAATTAGATTTCTTTTTCAACGATTTAATATACAGTAAGTCTCTGTAATTATACACAGTAACCTTACCTAATTTACCCTAACCTGTGTGCTGACAAACAAACAAAACAAGTGGAAAAATGGATTTTTCAATAGCAACGATTTATTGTGTATAGAGAAGACCAACCATAAGTGTTTGACAATAAGCCTTGTAGTGACGCACAGATGAAGTGCCTAATAATTATTTACAAATCCAGTGTTGTTCTGCATACATATACTCAATATGATTATAAAGCACTAAGGTAAAGTAATTTATTATAAAATTCAGAGAAAGTTACTTCCTGATTAATCCATGACAAGTAAGGATGGTAAATTCTTGGTCCATACCATGTTTTTGTTTGTTTTTTGCTACTTATTTCTCTTTAGTAACTGAGAAATCAAAGGAGGAAATCTAAAAGAAATGCGGTAAGGTCAAATAGCACTACAAGGGGACACCTCTTTTTTGTTAGTGTAAACTGGACATGAAGAGAACGAAGGTACTGCACTAATTACCTTCCATGCTGAACTTTTTCCTCCATAACGAACCTGATGCCTGTCATGTATGACGTAGTGACCGTAGTGTCACAGATACACGACTCGTACAGACGATGCTCAAAATAAAGGTACAAGGTGGAATTTCCTACTGTACTAAGTACAGGCTCCCGGCTTTTCCTCATTCACTATATCGTTCCTCGTCGCAACATCGTGATAGCTATAATTGAGGAGAAGCATATATGATTAGAGGAAACTAAAATCAAACACCTAATTGAAAAATTTACTGCAAAGCATTACATCATCATATTATATCATGTATAGTTAAATAAAATAACTCTCAATTGAATCTCGACAAGATGATTAGTTAAAATGTGTTTTAATCACAACAATACATTAATTTATGTGATATTTATGTCAATCATCTTGCTCCTGCCTGCACACTTTATTTAATTTTAAGGTATTCATTCATTTATAGAAGAAAATGGAAATGTGTGTTTTTTTTCTACAGATCTACAGAAGCAGTCAATGTGAAGAATACATAGATGGTGCAAGAGAAGTTCATGCAAATTGGATGAGGTGAGGAATGCTCCAGTTGTTGTGTCTTATTTAAAGGACTTTAATGAGCTTTTAATTTTTTTTAATAGACTTCTAACCCCCCCCCCCCCCCCCCTTCTCTTGGTCTGTGACTATGATTTGACTTTCGAGATTTTCTTCCTTTTTGTCACTTTCTTGTAGGTATATTAATTGCGCTCGTAATGATGAAGAACAGAATCTTGTGGCATTTCAGTATCGAGGTGGAATTCTGTATCGGTGCTGTCGACCCATTAACCCAGGACAGGAGCTCTTAGTGTGGTATGAAGAGGATTACGCCAAAGAACTCAGTCCTGCCTTCGACTACCTGTGGAACAAAAAGTGCTCCACAAATGGTAACGTCTGTTCATTCTTACTGCAAATCACTTCAGTTCTATTTAATTATATTTTAACGTGGAGAAGCCAAGAGGTAAGAAAAGTAAGATTAATCCAAATCATGCATTCCATTAGGCAGGAGGAGTAACATACAGCTTGACTATAGCTCTTAAGGGGTGATCAACTACACAATCTGCACCTTTACCCTAGATAAAAAAGCTATTAGGGAAATAGCTTGTGACAATTTGAAGCATTGCTTGGAAAGGTTTGTTTGAAAAATCTTTATAATGTAAAGCTTACAGTTGCCTGAGCCAGACACAAACACATGGAGACATAGATTGGTGGGAAAGGTTTTATTTTATTTAGAAAAACAGGCAAGGCTGCAAGGGGCAGTGAGTGAAGGGGGCAGGTGGTGCAATCTTTAGGCCTTTGATGGTTTCGATAGTTCAGCGAGGGTACCTGGCAGTCCAGGTCAACTGAGGCCATAGGTGGGGATGAAGAGGAGGTAAGCTCAGGTGGTTGACATTAAGCAGTAGCCCCTACACAGCATGGATCCTGGTGTCGCAGATCTGTGACTGGTCCAATCTCAGGTAGGACACGGGGACAAAAGCACTATTCGAATGGGACTAGTTTTACTGAGGGACGTTAGAGAAATTGCAGTTTCACAGAGGTACTTTGTGCTTTTAATCCTGTCCGAATCTGTCATGTCCGTCTTTTTCTCACACGACCTCTGTAAAAATTCCAGAGCAAATTACCTACTGTTTTTCAGCAAACTCGGCGGTCCTCTGAGAAATCTAATCCCGTCCGAATGCGAATGTCTGTGTTTTCCGAAAATGTTTTTTTCCCGAAACGCGTTTTCTTGTGTGTTTTGATCAGCGTGAACTACAGTACAATCTCTAGCGCGCCGGTATTCGAGTTTCTGCTTTCTACGCTCCAGTAGAAATCCTCATCCTCAACACGTGGTCTTGTGCAACGCCCACATGTAAAACACAGACATGCCTACCTCAGTAATGAACACTAAGATGTTAGTCCCGTCCGAATCTATATATGAAATGACAGACGTCGGCTGAAAAAAATTCTAACTCGAACGTCCCCCAGTAAAATTAGTCCCGTCCAAATAGTGCTAAAGAGTCATGAGTGATTAGGATCAGAATACCTTACTCACTGGTCTAATATTTGATGGTCTTTTTGTAAACGGGTCATGACAGCAGAACTATGTGGGGACTTGCATTGTCAAACATGGTGATTTATGGCACCTCGACCCTCCACTGTATGTAGAGGAGCTGAATGTCCCTGGTACTGTGTGTGCACGTGTCCTTGGTGCTGAATGTGCACTTTCCTATCTGTTTCAACACTTTGTAAAAGCACTGGCCGTCACAGCATCATTTCCCTTCCACAGCTCAGAGCTTGTAGCGAGCATTGAGAGGAATGTGCGGCATCTGTAAAGTCCAGCTGCATTACTGTATTTAGCCCTGGACTGGTGCAGGTTGATGAAGGAGAAAGAGTCCACTGCAGGAAATGTGGTCTGTAATCAGCATGAAGTGCAATATTTCCAGTTATGTAGCACTTCTACTGCATATTTGATGGCAAGGGCCTCTTGCTCTACTGCCATGTGGCGTTTTTCTGCTGGCGTGAGTTTTCTGCTCATAAACAGGATGGAAAGTCCTGAGAGAGGACTGTGTTAAGCCTGAAGCATCCATATGCATCAGAAATTGGTGACCAGAGTCACAGATATGAGGAAAAACAGAATTCTTGACGAAGGGCAGGCAGTGCAATCTTCGGGTCTTTACAGACTATGTTGAGGTGGTGGTCAGCCGAGGCTAAAGGTGGGATGCCAAGGAGGTGGTCGAGGGTGCTCTGCAGTCCTTTACTCGGCATGTCTCCCAGTGTTCTTTTTTTAATTAGAGAAGTCTGATGTGAGAGATAGAGACAAAGAGTCATGTGCAAGCCCCCAGGATACCTTACTCACCAGTTTAATGCTTGGTGGTCCTTTTATAGAGGGCTGATTACAGTAGAATTGTGAGGGGATATGCACTGCATGACATGTTAACTTGTAAAGTACATACCCTTCAGTGCATGCAGTGGAGCTGGCCTTGGTGCTGAATGCACACTTTCCTTTCTTTTTCAGCAAGTCAAGTCAAATAGGCTTTTATTGTCATTCCAACCATGTACAGTACAGTACACATTCAAAATGGAACGACGTTCCTCCAGGTGCTACATGCATGCAACAACACAAATTAGCAACAACATAAATTAACACCACGACTTTACCGGAACCAGCTAGCTAACTAAGCTAACAGTGAGTGTAGGGCCACACGAATAAAGCAGTTGGCTGTAGTCCCACTGTCACAATAGTCTTCATTATTCTAGGTGCTATTAAATAATTTGAAAATCTAAATACAGTGGAACCTTGGATTAAAAAATATTTCATATATAATATAAAGTAAAAAATAAAACACTTTACCTTTTTAAAAAAAATTAACAATAAATCCCAATAGATAAGCGTTTCAGTTTGTGCGCACAGGAGCTGTATATATGTGTGTTTGTGGAATTAGCCCCTCCCCTCGGCTTACACAGTAAATACCCCCCGTCTGTATAAACCTGCAGAGCCGCACGTCAAGTCGTCGGTGTCAAATGACGTGTACACACTGCAGGCTGATACATAGAGAGAAAATGGATCTTTAACCTGTCTAATGAGACTTTCTTTTGCTTTATACGCACGCACATGTGTGTTATAATAAAAAGTACATGCACACTGTACACACACACATACAAACACAAAATAAAAGATGTTTTCCGCGCACGCATGATCACAGTGTTATACTAAGCAGTACACGCATGCACTGATATGGATTATACTAGTGAGAGACGAGCACTAAGACCCAGCAGGGGGGACGATTACCCATAATTCCGCAGCGCAAGAGAGAAAAAACATTGGCTTATATGGTTTATTGTGTACACAGGAATGATCTTGAGTTATTAACTCGCATATCTTTACACAATTATAATAAAAATATTATAGCACGTGTAGCAGATTATGATTTATGAAAATTGTTTTAGGACCAGTATGGTTTGTGGCAAGTGCAATACCACTTGTAATTAGATGAGTACAACATCACGGACATCACTAGCACTCTGCAGTATTTTTGTACAAGTCCATGTTGGTGACCCAGAGCCTCATGAACCTTTATACAATCAAAGCTGTTCCTAGGTCCAATTATTCTCTTCTGTTGGTTTCTTGGACCACAAATTAGTATGTTTTCATTCATGTAGACACTCCTTTGTGTTACGGTAATGTTTGTCACTGTACATTTACTGTACATTACAGTACATTTTGTAATCTCTGAATCTAATCTTATTATATTTTTTGTTCAATGTCTAATAGTTTTTTTTCTGCTTTTACTTCTCTAGAATTGAACAACACTCAGTTGCAAAGCTTTTCCTGCTCTATATGTGCTCTTTCCTATGCATCTCAAATTTATTTTGACAAACACATCCAGAGATGTCACTGCGAAGAGTATCTGAAACTGTGGGAATCAGGAGAGATTAGACATGAGCTTCCTATCTCCTCAAAAGGCTCCGGTCAGCCCATATCATCTGATACTCTCAGTTCTCACAATAACATACAGAGGGAAATTCATCACTGCTCAGACTGTGGAAAGAGTTTTGCTGATCAGAATGCCTTCAAATCACATAAATGCATTAACACAGTAAAGAGGCCGTATCACTGCTTAGAGTGTGGAAAGAGTTTTACTCAGAGATCTTATCTCAAAAAACACCAGCTCCTTCATGCAGAAGAGAAGCCATTTCACTGCTCACAGTGTGGAAGGAGTTTTACTCGGAGAGATAATCTCAATAAACACCAGCTCATTCACACAGGAGAGAAGCCATTTCACTGCTCACAATGTGGGAAGAGATTTACTCAGCAGTCTAATCTCGACCGACACCAGCGCCTTCACACAGGAGAGAAGCCGTATCAGTGCACACAGTGTGGGAAATGTTTTCCTTGCAAGAGATATCTCCAGCGACACGAGCGCATTCACACTGCTGAGAAGCCGTATCAGTGCTCACAGTGCGAAAAGAGTTTTGCTGACGACAGTACTTTCAGAAAACACCAACGCATTCACACAGGAGAGAAGCCGTATCAGTGCTCACAGTGCGAAAAGAGGTTTTCTGACTTCAGTACTTTCAGAAAACACCAACGCATTCACACAGGAGAGAAGCCGTATCATTGCTCACAGTGTGGAAAGAGTTTTACTCAGCTTCGTAACCTTAAATATCACCAGCGCCTTCATACGCGGGAAAGGCCGCATCAGTGCTTAGAATCTGGGAACGGTTTTAATCGACCGAGCACTCTCAAACAACACCAGAGAGATGCCGTTACTCTGCTTACAGCATGAAAAGACATTAATTTGTTTAGTTCAATTAAGTGCACTGACTTGAACATGCAAGTTTTTATGTTTTATGTTTGTTGTTACTGTTTGTGCTGAAAATTATCATTATATATTAGTTTCTTAAAATGCATTTTTCATTTATTTTATGCAGAATTTCTGTGAAATATGTAAATACATAGTTATGTTTAAAAGGCTATTAGAAATGTTTTTTTTTTGACATTGAGTAGTTGTGACATGAATTATTACCATTTTTATTCAGTTATGTGTAATAAGTCTTATTGGCCATTGTTTAATTCCTTCATCCATATGTCAACTATAACTGAGTGTTGGATACAGGGGGTGAGGCTCTTAGGACGTTTTCACATTAGGGCCTTGTGATCGGTTCTGAGAACATGTGACCTCAAACCCTGTTTCATTTTGAACAGTGAGTTCCCAGCTTGGGTGGTTTTGAGGATGGTAAGCCGTACTTGGGCACAGATCGAATCAGATATGGAAGCTGTTTGTACCTGAACACTGAAGCAGACACACTGTCCTCACAGTGCCACTTGTCTCCCCCGAAATCTCTGTGTGCGTTATAATGCTCTGATCTCATCCTTGACCTATACAGCCATAGCTGAATTACCATGGTTGTGAGATTGTAATGAGCATGGAAGCACATGTGCTGATTCATTGAACATTTTGCTGCTTCTTACTAATTACTAATTTCTGCCCTATTCAAATGACGAGCTTATTTTTGCATTGTTTAGTTAAGCACAGGGCCCTGGCACACAACCAGATCTCATCGCCCTGTTTGTCCATATTTCTTCCTGATATCACCTTGTAAGTTTTATGGTCACCTTGGGAGACCACACTAGATGATGGTGATAATGCTCCCACACTTGTTTGCATCTAGGAGTTAGCTTTCAATGGCAGGTTGGTTTGTGGAATTGGTGTTCCAAAGGAAAATCAGAGGTCGATACCTTAGGATACGTGGTAAGGTGAGTTCCTTATTACCAGAGAAGAAATTTTGAGTAGTCATCCTGATTCTTCACACATGCAAATGTTTTCCACCATCTGCTTATTAGTTAGCCTTTACTTGCTTCTGGAGACCTGTGCCTAGGGAGGTATGAATTAGTGATTGATTGTCTTTGAAGTGGAGCAAAGACTCGTTAATTACTAATCAACCCCCCTCCCTCATCTCAAGCACATAGTACGCAGACCATGATGTTGCCCAATATACAAATGTAAGATAATCCTTGTGATCTCATGAGATGCTCATGGTGACCAGATGTGGTGATAAATTTTGTTTTCAACTCCACACATATGCACAGTGGAGGTAAAAAATTTTGAAAAATCTTGAGCTGTTCTGTCAGCAAAACAAAGCAAAACTATATTTTACAGTGAACTACTTCAAACCCTGGCAAATAATCCCAGGCCTGAGACCACACTTATTTTCCAAAAAGGACAATCCCTTGATCTTGGGGCATAAAAGGGTCTCGCTGGCTTAACTTTCCTAAAGGTTTTTTGGAAGGACTCGGGGGGCGATGGAATGCTTTCTTTATGTATTAAGCTGCAATATAGTGTGATAGACTCAATGCAAGGGGTTATAGACCCTCCTCTTATAGGTCCTCCATCATGGGATTGTACATTGAGTGAGTGATGCAGGGGTTGCAGCTGGAACCTCTTGACAGTGGTGCAGCCAATAAAGTTGATTATTGATATAAAAGCAAAAACATGCCCCAAGTGTATATCCAGAACTGACAGGGCAATATTGGTTTTGACTGAGTGTGCTGTATTGATGCATGGAGGCTGCTCAACTCGTGTAGGTTAAATAGCCTTAGCACTTGGCAGTCACATCACTGTTGCTGGCACTCACAAGTCATCCACGTTGATCTGCTCAGCTGCTTGGCCTCAGTAGATAATGCTTTGGAAAGCTGAGGAAGGCTGATCTATCTATCTGTCTGTCTGTCTGTGAAGTGGGAAGCAAGGTATACTATCACATTAAGGAATTTTATTGGAGTAACATCACAAGTATATGGGCACCTAATAAAATGTTTTAATGAGGAAAATTTTATCCTGAGAATATTGTTAGTTTTTTTCAAGCCTCTTCATTAGTTACCAAATTGATGGAAATTATGAAAATAATTTTTGCAGATTCTTTTTATTCTTATAGAGAGTGTAATATTATAACTGGGAATTCTAGAAACTTTAAACATAGACTTCTCCTGTGTTTCCCTGCAACATCTTCACCTTTTCCCAATCTAATACAAGGTGCATGTAGATCGGATGTTTGGAGTCTCGCCAGCCTTCCGGCACAGCTGTTCTTTTGGATGCCCGGCATTGCTCTTGTAATCTTACAATATTCTGGACTGTAACTGTCCAGAATATATCTTTGCAGAATTATACATTCAGCAGCCACAAAATTGAAACCACCTCCATAATATTGTGTAGGTCCCCTACTGCCTTCCAGCTCTGATCAATCCAGGTGTGGACTCCACAGACCCCTGAAGGAGTTCTTTAGTACTTTAGTACACGACGTTAGCAGCAGATCTGTCAGAACTGTCTCCACAATAGAACAGAAGGTGGTTACGGGTACAGGAAAAAAATGAACTGAACTGCACGGAACCTGTAATTGCAAATCGGTGTTATTCCACCAAATACTGATTTCTTAATGTTATTTAGCCAAAGCATACAATTAGTTTTATTTGAGTTATTAAAGCTCTGCAAATCCTGCATGATCTTGGGTTATTTTGATGTGTCGTCTAATTCTAATGCATTCCCAAATTGGCCCTTAGTGTGTGAATGAGTATGTGAGTGTATGTGTGTGTCTGTGCCCTGCGATGGATTGGCACCCTGTCCACGATGTACCCCGCCTTGTGCCCTAAGTCTCCTGGGATAGGCTCAAGGCCCCCCGTGGCACTGTATACAGGATTAAGCGGTATAGATGATGAGTGAGTGAGTGATGTCGTCTTCTTCTTCTTTTTCTTTCGGCTATTCCCTTTCAGGGGTCGCCACAGCGAATCATCTGCCTCCAACTAGCTCTATCCTCTGCATCCTCCTCTCTCACCCCAACTAACTTCATGTCCTTTCACTGCGTCCATACATCTCCTTTTTGGTCTTTCTTTAGACCTCCTGCCCGCCAGTTCCAGTTTTCAGCATCCTTCTACCAATATGCACACAATCTCTCCTCTGAACAGGTCCAAAGCATTTCGATATGGCCTCATCTAACATCTAACATGGGTTGTCCCTCTGATGAAATCATTCTTGACCCTATCCAACCTTGTTACTCCCAAAGAGAACCTCAACATCTTCATCTCTGCTACCTCTAACTCTGCCTCCTGTCTTTTTTTCAGTGCCACTGTCTCTAAGCCGTACAGCATCGCTGGTCTCACCACTGTCGTGACTTCCTGCTCCACAACAGTCACCTTTGCTACTCTTTGTTCTTTTTCATTTTCCTCATTCATCAACTCTTCAATGTA